>APFE031032948.1:1675-40390 GCA_000404065.3 Pinus taeda | reverse complement strand
GGGGGCAATCTGTTACACAAAAATATTGTCACCTTGATTATTTGCAGTCGGTGTAGGCCTATCATCACCTATACCAGCTTCCTAAGCAAGTCTTAAACCTCAGCTCTTCAAAACAAGCTTGAGAAAAGAGAGAAAGACATCAAAAAAATAATATAACTCTGGTTCCACACTTTCTCTTACTTTTGCCTGCGGGCCTGCACCTTTTGTTCAAGATATATGCGTACTTATACGCTCTGTATGTAAAGGGGAGAGTGCGTACCCCTGTAAAAGTCAAAAAGCACAATTTTTATCTTAAAAAACTCATCTTGGGTTGATTCTAGAGTTCTCTAGAAGGATTTGTTACATGGATTGTTCGCTCCAAGTGGTTCATGCATCCCATCATAGGAGGAACTAATCCCTTGTTGAGAGGAGCTATCCCTTTGAAGGAGGACTCTATCCCTTTGAAGGAGGAGCTAGTAACTGATCTCCATTGCACTATAAATTGAGGCATTGGGTCAGTGGCCAGGGAGGTGAGAAGCTGAACTTTTGAGGGTAAATGCTATTGAAATCAAGACTTCCTATTTGAGCTTAAGAGAAGAGATCACATACCTTTTTGGCCCCATTAGGGAGTGAGTGAATCTTGTCAAAGTAGAGGAGACTTCTTGTTGGACCCTGGAAGGAGCTTGTACAGCGTCAAGGCAAAGGTTGTAAGGTTCTTTTATTTTGAATTAATACAATCAAACTCATTTTTCTCAACAAGTACCTTATGCTATTTGTTTCATGGACTCCTTGAATTTCACGTTAAATATGTTTTATAATATTGGATATTCAGATGCTATTTAATTGTTTTCCTTGTTTGTGCTTGCAGGTTTGCGACGAAGGAACTTACTTGGATCAAAGGAGCGAAGGCATCTCTGAACTTGCATTGGACATGAGGTAGGCCCTTAAACACATTTGTTTGCCATTATTTATAAAGCGCATTTAGAGAAAGATAGTGTCTGGTTGGTTTGTTTGTCATTAGGTTTCATTAGATTCTAGGAAGGTCTGCCTTGTCCGCAAGATTGACTGATTCCGCGTGACAAGGCCTTAGATTTATGCTACCCCAACATGGGGGATAACCACCTGGTTCGAACCTTAAGACAACTCCTTTTCCATTTAAAGTGATGGCTCCGACTAGGGTTAATGGGACCAGTTTCCCAGTGTGGGTTTTGAGATGAGAGTGGGTGGTTCATGAGCATTTGTAATTGAATAATGATAATCTAAATGACCTATTCTATCATATAAATCTTTTAACTAACTTATTCTAATATAAACCCATGTATTTCTGCGTGGTATGCGATCTATAAAGATATCTGCATAACATGTGATAATAAAGATTAATCGTGCATAAATAGAGATGATAGCATATATGATAATTTCTTTCACTAAATAGTTAGTTAAACAAATTTATAAGATATATCGCATATGTGATGAATTATATATATGAAAATTAACAATTTCAGCTAGGCATCCAAAAATAGTGCAATTAACACTTAACAGAAAGAATAAATCTAACATACAATTCATGAAAGTAAAGTATTGTCACTAATTAAAAAAAAAAAACATAGTCAATCATACAAGATAATAGTACCATATGTGCGAATTTTCTGGTCATTTAACTAATGAAATGGATCAACTCCTTTCTTCAAATCAGATTATCTCCCAAGAATAGAATAGTGCATCAATAAAGGAAAGTAGTCTGATATCTAAAAGAAATGATCATGTTCCATAATTTCACCAAAGCATTCATAAACTTACAAAAGTGCATTATTTGCAAATGTTTTTGATAGAATTCTAGACATCTCTTTAAATTCATGAGAAGGGTATAAATACTATTCTAACTAATGTGCAAAAATAGATTATACAAAAGTTTGGAGATTTCAAACAACCTTCCTCCTAACTAGTTAGCTAAATCTAAAAATAAATAGTGGCTTGATGAGTAGAACTAAGATGATGATTTTTTGTTTGCCAGCTTGTCCTTCAAATTGCATATATCGGTCATTGGTTTGAGTTGAGGAGGTGCCCCAAAATGTGTGCGAAAATCGCATCGATGAGAGGTGGCAGCATCCGCTGTGTCGAATGAAGTGAGCAGTGAAGGGTCATGATCTAGCTGTGTAGCTTCACAAGGTATTTCCAATACAACTCCCACTTGGTCTTGGTCAATTTTGAGATTGCTTCCCTTTAAGTCTCTACCTTGTCCTGCCAGCTTTTATGCAAAATACCTAAATCGGGCATTTCTTTTAGACTGCCTTCCTTTAGCAAGTTGGTGACAAATAGAGTGCAGTTCACCACCTTGATTATATTCTTTCATACCCCAGCTGCCCTTGCTATTGCTAGCTCAGCTGGCTTGATTCTCGCCTCCCAATCTGTGAAAAGAATGTCTTTGTGTGTCTCCTCAATTTAAGGCAGATTAGCTTTCCTTCTGTGTTTTGTTTCATGCCATTCAATGAAATTTGAGTTTTTGGTGTTGAGATTAGTAAACTCAGTTCTCTGGTTGATCACCTTATCTGTTAGCTGGTCAATAGTGATCAGGTAAGGAGTAATGTGTGACATCTCTTGTGAGAAGTACTCTTTCTATTTCAATAGGAGGGAATTTAGTTCCAGTGCCTCTTTAACGAACTCCTCGGTAGTTGGAACATCATTATATCTTTCCATGGCTTGCTATAATTATTGGATTTGCATGCTTTTAGCCAATATATCAGCATCGTGGCTTATTTTTAGGACCTCCATGATCTGGTGCAATTGGGCAAGCTCCTCAGTTTCTTGCCTATTCACACATTATTTCTTTGTTTCAAGCTCTTGTTTGAGCTGTGCAATCATCTCCTCCTTTTTTCTCAACAAAGTAGATACTTCAGTAGCTTTGTTCATGATGGCCATTGCATATTCTCCCATGAACTGTGACAATCTAGTCAAGTTCTCAACTGGGTTGAAAGGAATGTCCCTTCAAACTATGTCCATTGGCTTTTTTCCAAGTGGGAGATTGAGTGTTTTTACCCTTTTCCTTTTTCTTTGTCTTATTACTATAGACTTGTGGAGCGGGATGTAGAACACATCAAGTGGAGGTATTTCGGTCACTTTCAAGACAATCTCTGATGTGGGTAGAGCAGGGATAATCTCAGTTTATTTGGATGTTGTCGCCTGCTCATCCATAGGCTTGGACGCTTATCCATGGATTTGGACTGCTCATCCATAGCCTTGGACTTTGTATTCTCCTGAATATGTAGAGGAGTTTAACACTCCATTGTCTCTTGGGTATCTATCATTTTGGGAGTGTCTTGCATTTTCTCATTAAACTGATCCCACTCCTACTCCAAACTATTGCCTTTGACCTTTGAATTGATTTCTTTAGGTGGGGTGTTCATAACCTGTTTCTTAGCTGACTTCCTGCTAGACTCTGTTGTATTATCTGTCTCTTGGGCCTTCCCCGTATTTGGTGTTTTCTCAGTATTCACCTGAGACGCTATTTGAGAACTAGGTCCTACACTATTAACAGTCACACTTTGTGTAGGATTATCTTTGATCTTCAACAAGCGCATTAGGATTACTTCAAGCATTTCATTTATGTATTCCCAAAATATTTCAAAAATTTTAAGACTCAGGTTCACTTTAGCCCATTCGAACTGTTGTTCGAAGGACTCGACCGACTGTAACAAATCTTCAAAATCGTTATCCTCATGGTTGTATGGCTTGACCTTTACTGTAGTAGTGATGTTATGTGCTACCTTTTCTGGATAAAATTTCCCTTTTGGCAATGTATGAAGCCTGAGGGCTTCCAATTTTACTGACTCCTTAATGGCATGATTAAATTTTTCTAAAGCTAAAGAACCACACTTGATAGGAAAATAGGGCCATAATAACTTCTTGTTTTCTTTGAGGACTTTAGTTAGGCCTTTTCCCACAGTCTAGTGGGCGATTTACCTTGCTAAAAATTTACCAAAAACATACAAAGGAAGGACATGTGGGTCAGTTGTGCTACCAAAAACCCTAATGTAGGTGAACCATTCTTCAATAAAATATTTTTTGATAGCTAGAAGGTCTGTTGCGGCTTCTTGGGAAAACCTGGGGACTTTCTTATTGAAAATTATTTGATGCAGGGGAAAATAATAGAATGACATATTTTATAGAAATGGGGTATATAATGGGATTCTCATATTTTCTGATGAATGAGATGGATATGGTAGGGGTCTTGTAAGGTCCATTTCCAAGCCATGGTCAGAAATCTAGTGCAGAAACAAATGGCTTCCATAATGTAGGCACTAAATTATAACTGGGGAAGGTTCTCTGGAGAGGAGGCTCTCTTCTGTTGATATTTGGTAATGATGGTGGCTAGGTTATCAGATAGGATGGTACCCAATTCATGATATTGGAATTAATGCAGACATTAATCAGAGGAATCTATTCTATGGAAAATCTAGAATTATTGGTCAACCCATATAGTCTACATAACATAGCAGATACATAGTTGTAGGGGTTTTCCAAAGAGGCTATAGCATACATACCCAATTTCTCAAATTTGAATGTGTTATCCAATATTCTCCAGCCCTCAATCAGCTTGAAGGGGTCTGGGTTCTTCTTTGCGAAGTTGGCCATGTACGTGTTATCATATATATCCCGAGGATCAGGTATATGGTACATTTTCTTCACGTCCTCTGCTCTGAATGATCCCATGAGTTCCTTTCTTGAATTCCTGAATTGCCTATCTTCAATGGTGAGGTTTTTGACCACCCATCTAATCATATCCATGTATGGGAGGATTTTAGCTCTCACTCCTATCCTATGTAGGAAAGAATAGACAACATCCTTGAATTGAAGCCTCAAAGGTCTTGTTGAGTCAGTAGTTGCTCTTATGATAGTAATCTTGGGACGCTCTTCCTCAAGCCTATTGCATATGACCTCCCAAGCTATTTCTCCTCCATCAGTGCTGCAGACTGTATCAGAGAATATGGGAGCCATCTCTATAAACTCGAATTCAACAATGCTTTGCTTTCTCTATTTTTGCATCACCTTCCTTAATGACATGTATTTGGTAGCTTTCCTTAAATGGAGAAGATATATTAGCACAGACAATATCAGGTAATTAAGATTAAAATCATTTCTCAAATGACTTTGGATTGTGAGAAAGTTTTAATGAGATACACAATGTTAACTACCCATAATCTGTAAAATGATTAGCTCTCCTCGGGCCGCTAAATATTTATTAACCTATCAATTCATTTGCTTTTGTATTTAAAATGCAATTATTTCACACGCTTACCGCTCTTATTCGCACATCACAATCTTTAAATGGATACAATATAGCATTGTGCTTTCTATAAGGTGAAATGTGATTGTGATTTTCACAATATCGCATTTTGCAAATCATTAATGGGAATTGTAGTGGCATAGCTTAATTACTTGTGAATTTTATGAAGTGCGATTTGCGAAGAGACAAGGTGCTTATAATCGGGATATCGCAGCAAGAGGTTTGATCGCGCATCTCAAATTTTCAAAGGTGTTTTATGACAATCACATGGAAAAGCACGATTTGTGATTTGCAATGGGAATCTCATACTTGGGTTGTTTTGCAACATTTTTCAAGGAAATTTCTTAGAGTTAGGTTTTATTATCCTAATACCAAAAATTTAAAAAGGTTCCCCATTTACATCTCTAACCTTAGTTATTTTTATTTATAAATGGGGGGGTTGTTTCATAGTACAGCACAAGTCTAACACCTCCATGAGTATTTTTCAACTCTTTGTTCGTCTTTGTTTGCACACTTGCTTGATTGTGAGATATAGCATCTGCCAAGCTCTTAGTCAGTGGACACACATTCCAAGCCAAGCCAACACAGTTGTTTCAATTTGTGATGCGGGGTATATTGGTGCACAAGCCATATGGTCGTTAGAGTTTTAGTTTCATCTCTAGTGTTGCTCCACTGCCAATAGGCTTGGATAGTACCCCCACAGAGTCACACAAGAACACAAGCATCACTCCACTACCAGCGAACCTGGTCAGTACCCCAATGGAGTTACTTGCATCACCTCTCTGTATAGGAAGCCTTTCTCTTCTTTTTACTTATTCATTTTTCTTTTTTTTTCTAATTTTTTCACATTTTAATTTTTTCATTTTCATAATTGTGCATAACACTTATTCATTTCAGAGGTGGAAGAGGGATCCCGACTTATTGAGAGTAGAAGAGGTTGTTCCTTCAGAGAAGTAGTTTATAGATACCTCTGACATGCTTGTTAAGGTTTCCCCACTCACCTTCCTCTACTTGACTGAGATGACAAGGATTAACCCAAAAACAATCGACTAGAGTAGGTGACACTAGTTAACACACAAGCATTGTGTTTTCACCAAGTTTGAGCAATACATATTTTCCATTGATGTATCATGGACTGAAGACAACAAGTTCTTCATATAGAGGCAGGACGACAGATAACCAAGTATTGATAACTACAGAAGTCCTCTTGTACTTTAGCTAGCATGTTTCAAGAGTCGCACAGGGTTTCATGCGAAACTAACCTACAGGCATAAACAAGCAAACAAACACAAATAAAGCAAAAGGAGAAGAAAATGCATAAGCAAAGTGAGTAAGAAAACAAATAGGCAGACAAACAAACATGCAAAGTAAGAAGCAAACATGCATGCAAGCAAACAAACAAAAGGCAAACACTACTCCTCCTCCTAAGTTAATGGTGCATGGGTCCGCTTATGTCAAGTGTTACTTCCAATGTAGCCACTAGTGCATTTGTTGACCCATGCTAGTAAAGACATGGTTCATGAACAAGACAATTGTGTAAACCAACGAACAAGAAAGATATAACAATGAAAACACACACACTCCAAGTTTAATAGTGACCACAAAACATAAGTGAGTGAAAGTGCATGACATGCACTTTCTGGACTTGCCATGGTGTTGTTTGACATTGTGTGTAGATGTTAAGTGTATGCATTCTCTTGACTATGACATGCAAGAAAACGTGAGAAAGGTAGACCAATTACGCTACGCAAGTGTGCCTGTTGTAAAAGATTCCTCCAATGCATGAGCGATGGGATTGTGTAGTTTGAGTGGAGGAAGAAAAATCTATGTGTGAGATTGATCTTCAATGCATTCAAATGAGCAATGAGGAGCCTTAGGTGTTTGAACAATTTCCTGATTGGAAGTCAAACCAACCTTAGGATAGTGAGGACCCAACATAACCATCATCTCGGGCTGAAGTGCCTCGACAATTTGTGGGTTTTCAACTTCATCAATAGATAGATCATCATTGACCAGTGCCTTATACAACTTAACAATAGTTGAATCAATATCATGATCAGATGAAGAAGTAAAGACATCATGCCAATCAAGATCAACAAATTCATGATGTTTGTCGGCATCCTTATGATTTAATGAATCACACAGAGCAGTAGATGAGAAGAAAGGATGTTCACCCTCTGCATTTTCGGAAAAAGCAGATGAAAAATCAAATGGATTTTCAATGAATGATTAGTCCTCTCCATTGTCAGATGATGGGCTAGCATCTAGTTTTTTCTGTGAATGATCAACAATGGATGCATATGTAGACGGAGATACAAATGCAAAATCAAGAATGGAAAAATCATCAAATATGTCAGGGAAGAATGGAGGAGGCTCGGATAGAAGGGTGTCATCCTTCACCGAGGTTTGATGCTTAAGCTCCGAGTCACACTCTTCATGAATGACAGCGTAGACTGGTTGTACAATACCAACTATGTCGATAGCTTGACCCTAGTTCCCAACCAGTGTAGAGTTTGAAATGGAAGAACAAAAGACATTGTCATATGGAGGATCATTAGAATACAAAGGCAGAGGTTGAGGTACAAAATACATGTGATAACCGATGGGATTCGTAACCCAATCTGCACGACAATTGAGAGAAGTGATGTTGGGAGGATGTGACATTTGTACAAATGTGTGTGCCTATTCTCCCACATCATTCTGCAGTGGTGGAGTTGTTTGATGAGGGGACAACGAACATTCACTCATGACAACGAATGTGTCCATATGTGATTACGGAGCTCCATCACCGAAGTATTCTAAGTAGGGCTTGGGCTTGAACTTCCTTTTAGGATTGACATATTTGGTAAGACAATACTCAAACCTGTCCATGAGATACTAGAATTTCATCTCACTTTTCATAGCTTGAAAATGCAATACACAGAAGTGGTCCCAAAATTCCATAGGTGATTCATGCGAGGCCTTCCATTGTTTTAACAATTTTTGGTCAAGAGTTTTTGGATCAAAATGATAGAAAGTATATTCAATGAGATCACATAATTTCTCAAGTGAGTGCACACTAACAAGTGGCAGAATCCAACACCCTCATAGTAGTTATTCGCAAAGTGTGTATGCAAGCAGCATGCTGGCCTCTTCTGCATAGAACTCATCTGCAAGGAATGCATAGATGTCTTCTAAGTACTTATGTTAGGCTACTTCACCTTCACCATCATACATGAATTCGACCAAGATATCAGAAAATTCCCTCATGATGTCGAGAGGTTTCGCATACGAAAAACATCATGGATGGGTGAGTGTGACAGAATCCATGATAGATGTGAAAGGATTCAAAACTAGATGAGAGGACACAACTAGTCATCTGGCCCTCCTTCTAGTTCAATAAATGTTGATGGTGTTGGACCCACCAACATGTCAGGGGATCTCCTCGATAAGAAGTCCCAACTAGACCTTAGACCGTTTGGTGTAGGTGTCCCAGAAGTAGGTCATATGGTATTGCCTTGACCGCAGTTGTGTGCAGAGTCAAGTAATATGCCCCTATTGGTAGCAAGGTTGCGACATATGCAGCAAGTCAAGAAAGGTGCATGAATGGTTCTAACACATGAAGGGTGATGTGAGTGCGCCCCTTCGGCTCTTGTGAAAGCACGTGGCTAAGAAGAGAACACACAAGCAAAGATACATCACAAACTGGAAAGCATGTAAGCTAGCAATCCAAAGTGATGGATAAATCAATAGCACATTTTAGTAAGATTCATACATACTTATACAGAAAATTCCATACATTCATGCATAAGCAAACATATACATATATCATTAGAGTAAACAAGGTAGCTAAAATACAATAACAACATATGCATGAAATGTGTTGGCTATGTTCTATTAATAAGTGAAAGTTCCAATCGTACAATACAACCATGACCAACCACTACTCCAAACAAAGGAACGTTACAGTCACTATTTCCTGCCCTCCAAAGAGATATACTAGCTCTCCACTGTGGAGAAGCCAAGGCTCATTACAATACTCTCCAAGCTTTCTCTAAGATACTCCTATCAGAAGTTTAGCTGACCAAAAGCCTCTACAATAAGTTATGAGGTACTATATATAGCAAAGGGTGGGATGACCCTCGACATTCCCATTTGTGATTGTTCACCTAACCTCATGAACCTTCAACTACTCTATGATTGTTACATCCAACTATTGACAATTGAACTTCCACTTGACAAGATGTTACATACAATCTGCACATGTACCCATGTGAGACAAAATAGGCTTGTGAAAGCCATGAAATATATTAATAACACTCAAACACTTATGGTAAGACCAACACCTTGACATCATTGCGATGATCTATGGTGGCGAACTGATGCCAAGATTGGTCATTAGTGATGGTGTCTGCACAACAAATGGTGACATCCTATTGTAAGTGAACTATTGCCTCCATTGCTTCCGGGTACACTGATATGGATCCTATGTCAAACTCGTCTGATAACATGCGCATCATCGTCTTGAGTGTAGGAAGACTTGAAACATACTGATGCATAGTGTCTGTGTTGATCTCTAATTGTGTGTTGCTAACCATGCATATCAACTTGTCAAAATACATGTTCAACTCCAGTGGGACTTGCTTCTTGTCTTCACCTCGGTGAGTGTGCCAAATGGATGGGATCGCATCTGTATGCACAATGACATCCATCCTTTAGAATACCCTTGCATGTGATCGATGACATTTCTCACCCTATTTGCTCCATGCCAGCTGCTAGGTGGGTCCATAACCTATATGGGTGCAGTTTCATCAGCCTGTGCATGTTGTGCCTCCTGCTGTATATGTTCTTGCTGTAACTCCTTCTCTTTTCTGTGCAACTCTTGTTCTTCCTTGAGGTTCTACTTCACAACTACAACCCCTTCTCTATTTCTCTCTTTGCCTTTGTGTGATACTCTTGTTGTGTCGTCACCTCATAGCCTCTGTCTCCAAAGTTTCTTTCATCACAAGTGGAAATGCTTGAACTTGCAACTTTGCTCCGCCTTCATGCTTTTAGAAACCTTCCCCTAGAATTTGTCACATGCAGGTGTGATACCTTTTGCTGCTACTCATGGTGTTTCTCGTTGTTATGCCATTTCTATTTCATCTTGATATCCTTGTCCATGAACAACTTGATGTCTTCATAGATAGGTAATCTCATAAACACTTGATCGACTGCATCCCCAGTTGTGCTCTGAACATGTCTTCGACACTGCTCTCCTAGAAGCCACTGTACTTGTGCTACTGAGAGGCGGATGAACACCTATGATACCTAGAGACATAGAAACACTCACGAAAAGAAATATTTTATTCAAAAACAAAAAAAAAACTGAAGGAATGACATGCAACATACCTGTGTGATTGTCTGTGAAGATTGCACAATTTTCATCAGGAGGTTGGGAGAGTGACTATCAAAGCTACACAAGGCACAGTCCAAGTTTTCAGGAGGCTGACTGACTTTTGGAACTATGTAATGCACATCCCAGCCTGGCCTACTAAGGACAGAAACTACACAATGCATTATTTCAGTGAGAACTGACACGTAAACTAGCAAACTGCATTACACAGTTTCTACGGCTAGCAAGGCACTTCCTCCCAGAATTGCACAATCCAATCCTGGAGGTTAGTGCTAGGCTAGAATTGCATAATTTCTGGAGGGAAAGCAAAGCCTTCACTTCCAGAAATGCTCAATGCTAGCCTAGCAAGGCAAGGTACAGGCTAAGGTAGCCCAGACCCACCAACGGGAAACTGAAAAATATGAGAAGTATGAATGAATGGTGAAGTTGAGTGTAAACAAGAGTGAATGATCATGCATGCAAACAACAAGTGCAAGATTTAGAAAATGGGAAAACATGCATGTGTGTGTGTGTTGGGCATGGGATCCCCCATAGTGGTTTTTGGGGCTTAAAGCTAAAGTTTTGGTCAATTGTATTGTAAGACTCCGGGAAGTGCGGGTACAGAGCGTGAAAGTCTAGGACGAGTCATAGTGTTGTCCGCCCTAAGAATTGTAAAACAATGTAAAGTTGTGTCAGCATACCCATGGTCTGCGGACCATGGGATTATATAAATAGAGTGAGGCTCTAAGTGTAAATATAATGTTTGGTGGGAAAAAAAAGTAATAGATAGATGTGAAGGCATGGTCAGAGCATGGGGGAAGTTGAAGTGTATTGGGTTGTAGTAGTAGGGAGAGGCTCAACAGCTGAGTGGACAGAGGCCTAGTAGAGTCCATAGTTGAGTGCGTGGACCCCTGCAACTGAGTGCCCAGGGTGGAGTCGGGTCTATAAGTGGGATTGTACTTGGAAAGGAATACCAATAAAGATAAGTTTGTTTCAAAATATTTTGCATCTATGTTTCTGTTTATATTTATGCATTTATACTGTTTATGATTACGCGCACTTACCTGAATGTTGAATAAAGTAATAAGAATATTGGGCCCTCACAATTTAAGCACTAATATAATAAAATAATAAGAATAGAGATCAGGATAGTACTTTCTTCGTGCCCTTACAGAGGTGCATGGAGATAGTGGCATAGGTCACAAAGGGTAGACAGCTACACGAAGTAGTGTAATCATGCAGGTTTGGACCACGAACCTCCAAAACCTTCATCAAGACATCCCTAGGGTGCTAAAACTTGGTTCCAACACCCTCGCATACCACTTCAGGTGAGACCTCAGTGCACGCCCCACGGACTATTGCCGAAAGGGCCAATAGTACTAGGATTTTCTTGGCTAAATCACTTCTGAACCTCAGATAGGCCCCAGTAAGCCAATAAATGGTTTTGTTGCCGAGACTAGGATCTGCATAAGGGATGTCTGATGTCGTGCCACTAGAAACCAATAAAGAAGGAAATTAAAGAGTTGTTGGACAAGAAGATTCACGAGTTTGCGAAATAGGAAAATAGAACTCCACAATTATCTAAGAAAAAGTGGTTGGATTGCTACGTGTATATGAAAATCCATGAGATTTTCTTTCCATCCTTTCCTTCTAAACTGTATGAGTGGATCGTGAGGTTAGCTGAGAGCCAAGGAAGGTGTAGGCTCGACCAACTGATAGTGTGGACTCCGAAATTAGTGTGAAGACTGGAAGCCTTAGAAGATAAGATAGTGTGAGCTATAGACCATTGGCTCGACCAAATAATAGGAGGATTTATCACTGAGTTCACAGTGGACACGACCATCAGTTATAGCAAGGCAGAGCAACATTTTCGCAAGGGATCGTGAGGTAAGTATATTAAATCTTTGAATACCTAGATTAAGATGTTGTTATGTGAAAAATGGGTTATGCAAATAAATTAATGTTTGGGACTACACCGAGCGGAAGAATCTATAGAAGCGGAAATAGTGAAGAATTAGAGAATAGTCCCTTAATTTCACCCTCATGAGAGAGCAAGGACGAGCTTGCAAAAGTTTCTCCGAGAAGCACAGTCAGTTTGATAAGGTATCGAATTCTACAGTTACCACCCACACCGCCCCCCACTTCACCTCCTTCACCTCCATCTCCACCCACTCCACCTCCATCACCTCCACAATTTAGTATGGAAAGCATGATCAAACTACTAATATTTAGAGGAGTAGGGAATGAGGATCCGGACCAATTTTGGTTTGTGGTAAGAGCAGTATGGGAAGCACAAGGTGTCACAGATGACAACATTAAGAGGGCTACATTGATGAGCACACTACAGGATCGCGCATTAACATGGTACATCAAGCACTCTAACAACCACCCAAATGCAGGGATAACAGAAATCTAGAATGCGTTGAATAGAGAATTTAGCAAGCCAAAATCAGAGACATAATTAATCATCGGGTTTAAAGAGATCGCGATGCTTCTAGGCGAGACCCCTTGGGATCTGGACAAAAGGCCGAAGAGTACAATCCGCGAGGCTAATATGACGCTAATGGATGCACAAAATCATGCATGGTTTGTAGCATCTCTGACACCACAGTTGAGGATGACGTTGTCATAGTAGAAACTTTCTACCCATGCCAAAGCATTGGAGATGGTGATGAGATTACATGAGACCCCAATGCAGCACCCTGGGTTAGGAGTTCGACAAATCCATGTGAAACTACAGAATATATGTTTGGAAATGCAAAGCTTGAAGCAGGATAGGGTACCATGACCAAAGGTGCACAAGGAAGTATGGTGCATAAAATGCAAAGGCCACGGTCATGACAAGGATCACTATCCAATGTTCGTGAACTACTTGGTAGGAGGAGGGCCAATGTCATTGAGAACAGAGGTGTATGCAGGGTCGAGTGCAACACCTAATTTATGGTGCGTGATCTGTCAGATACAAGGGAAACACACAACAGACAATTGTCATTTGCTGCAGAAATATACACTGACATTCCAACAATTTTTTTGTAATTTCTACTGTTCTGTAGGCCACGATGGCCACACTTTCTATAGTTACGAGCTAATGATGGATCAAACCCTAGCTTATAGGATGCAGACCGAAACACGAGCCCTCGACCCAGATGCGGGGATGACACATGCTGGATTTCAGGGGCGAGGTCGACGATGAGGTGGAATGGGATTAGGAAGGGGCTATGGAAAATTAATTTGTTACAATTGCAGAGGACCAGGGCACTATGCCTGCGACGGTACCAACCCGTTGAGGATATCTTGTACGTATTATGTTCAGTTTGATCATGAAACAATAGACTGTCTTATGTTGATCACAAAGATGTGTGAAAAAGGAGTATTCCAGCCTCCCCTGACTTGGAATATACAAATGATGAGGTCTAAACTGCGCAAAGAGGACCTAAATGTAAACATGATGCTCAGAAGTGGTGCGACCATGGGGGAAGAGAAGGGAAAGTAGCGAGAGGAAAGTATGTGGGTTTACAAGGCTCCAGTAAAGGAACCCAAGTTTCACTTAGAATGCGTAAAGGAGACATTCATGGTAGCTAAGAAGAGCTTCACGGAGGCCTCCACTTCAGGTAGTAAGGATCAACCAAAGCCAGGAATGGATCCTTCAATTCTTACTACCTTTCTGGATGCATGCATGAAACTGCTGTGTGACAACAAGGTGGTTAAAGGACTACAGGAATTGATCACTGGACCCGGCTGAGGGAGCGTGCTACACTAAACCAATGCGCGGCAACAACAACGATAATGATATTGATTGTATTTACAAGATAATTGCGTGAGACCAAGATTTGGTGAATACGACTTTAGATGGGAGGATCTCATGGGAGTGCAAAAGCTTCGGCACTTCGAATTTAGATGAAGAAGTAGAGCACTGGCAGAATTGATTGGATGAAGTGACAACACTAAATTGCAACATGATGATTAGATCACTACGTTGCATGGCAACAAAGACATGAGAGTTGTCGATATATGATGGATTGAAAGTGGTGGATGAATTCTTGAGCAAATTTGAAACCGCAGTACCCAAACAACAGTTGTTTGATGCATTGAAATAGGCATTGCGCAACACCCGCATGATGGTGAGGTGCACATCAAGAAAAATTTGAGGACTGGTGCGTATGTAGAAGGATGATGTACCTATAGTTTAGAAGCCCCCGACTTCAAACAAGACTCGGGCAGCCAGGACGGAGCAGCTTGCACGCCCACCTATGTCGATGGGTACAGATGCGTGCTGTGTAGTCCACACAAGCACACCCCAAACAAAGGATAGAAAATCAAAACAGGACGCATCAATAGGAAAGGCAATGTGCACCACAAACGGTTCACGTAGAAGCATTCAAGAAGGTATGCGGAACCCTGAATAGAGTTCACCAGGTGAGACGAACTGATTGGGACCTGTGCGTACCAGCAGTCCGATGGGCCTATAAGACCATATGCAAAAACGTGAGCATGGAAATGATTCTAAAGCTGAAGAGCAGAGTCGAGACCATAGTTTTGGAGGAAATTTAATCATCACACAATAGCTCCCATAGTTGGAATAGTACACAAGGACCAGGACGAAGGAATTATGCAGCCACATGAGGAAAAACATATGCAGGTTCAGAAGGCCATTTGGTGAGGGAAACTTAAGCTTTGCAAACTCGAAGAAGATCGGGTACGACTAAGGCAGAAAAGTATATTAATAGATGCAGATACCAAAAAACTGGAAAAAAAAGTCGCACAAGCATGTCATGTTGATAATCTAAGAATGACAAGACAAGATATGAGCAACCATACTGTTGCATTAGAAGATTGTCGGTGAGAATTTGTGACTCTGCAACCATGGCTGCAACCACACCTTACCAAAGAGAGTAACCAAGGGAGCACACTGCATAAGGAGGAATGCATCGCAATGACTATCACAAGGGTAGTTAAGGGGTACCTGCAGACCGGGCTGGAAGGTGAATTAAAGCCTTACATAGGTGGTGCGACCGCCTAACTATCTGTAGGGAGCACAATCTCAGTGCTCCAAGAAGTTGAAAGAGAGTGCAGGACTATAAAAGAGTCTGTGATGGAGTTGCGCAATCAGGAGGGTACGTGCAGGATTAGTATGTCAGAGGGGTCATGCTCATGCATAGGGGGCTACACTGCCACACGGGTAGGTTGGAAAGTGACCACTGGTGTCACTGTTCATGACAAGATGTCCAATTTAAGACAACGAGGAGCGAGCGGCATGAAATTAAGACACGAAGTGAGAACTAGATTTGGGATGATCTGTTGCCAAACTAGCATTAATGGGTCGAATGAGGGGGAATAGTCAAATTTGAATTGAAAAAAGCCTATAAATCACAGGTGGCTATCCATTGAACAACCCTTAGCGTTTTGAGAATTCAGTTGTTGTGCTATCAAGTGGGTATGGACCTTACGAATTTGGAGGCTTTGAGAGCAAGTGCAATGTTTGAGACATTGGCAAAGGAGGTGCATGACTTCTTGAATAGAATGATGTCAACAACTGAGGAAGTCATGCAAATCCCTACGGTTCCAGTGGGGGATGCACCAAAAATTTGAAAATCACCCCAAACACCAAGGCCCAAAAAGGATCCACAGGCAGGAGGTCCAGTCTGCATGTCTCTGCAAGATGTACAGTTTGGTAAACTATCTATGGAAGACAAGGGTAAGACTATTAATCTTGAGACAGATGATGAGGAGGAGGATCTCTAGGCTTTCGTACAAGAGATCAAGGCAGATGAATAAACAGAGCAAGACATTCAGCCAATGTGCATTATAGCAAAACTGCCCAAGTATGTCCCTACGCAAGGAGGGAAAGAAAAAGTACCCATGGATTTGGATGTCGTTAAGAGTGCACTCGAAACGCCACTCCAAGATGGAATTATGTTTGAAGGTTTAGTTCCGCGCCATGTGCCCACGATGAAATTTGAAGATTAAGACCTCGCAGACAGTGAAAAGTTTCCACATTTGGAGACTAGAAAATTCATGAAACAGAGCAAGGAGGGGTTAGTTATAGCACTAGAGCCGTGGAAATGGCTGCACGGTGTAGAGGAGGCTGGGCTACTCCACCTAGTATGGATTCCACACTTTTATCGGGCATTGATCATGATTTTTTTCATCAGGCAACTACTTTGCCTAGTGCATGATGGGTACTTGTGGCTAGATGAACCTATTCCCATCACAATGGAGCTTATTCACAAGATTTATCGGCTTCCCTGTATGGGAAGGGACCCTGCGGAAATAGCTGGAAAAAGTGGAGATTTGGTGCTCATAGAGGCCATGAAGAAGAAATATAAGTTGGAAAAGAAGCAGAGAGGCTGCGTAATTAGTAGCATTCAAGACAAAGGTCTACACATAACCACCCAACTGCTGGCTGGGAAGGTGATGAGAAAATGTCGTGGCAACGAGGCACCAATGACAGTCATCGCATTGGCCAAACAATTCCCAGAGGGGGTCCAATTCAACTGGGTCGAATTCATTTGTGAGGAATTCCTAACCAAATGAAAAGAAGTTCAGGAGAAGCGCAAGACCTTCCACTACAAATGGTTTCTCTTATCTATCTTATTGGTGATAGGGGAACTGCATGAGGACAGTCAGTTCCATCCCCTTAAACAAGACTTGCCAGAGGAAGCAAAATATGCATCGCTCTAGGTGACAAACAACACCATGTGAATCTGTGAGACTAAGCTCTTCTGGGTACTCATGGAGGTGAGAATTTAGATGTGGATCAACAAAAGGCCGCGCATATCCCCCATAGTGTACGACAGTATGTGGAACTTTGTAGACTTCAAGGCGGATATGCACATTGTGTATATCAAGGTGCGTAAGGATCCAACGCAGACTTGGACCAAACTTCCTTTCATCGTGATTGATGATTTCATTTACACTATGCTTGACTCATGGCCACCCAAGTGGCGCGCCCCAGATCCAGCAACACGCGATGAAACAACGATATAGAAATAGAAGGATGCCACCAACCTGCTAGCACAGCAGAAGTGCAATGAGTAATTGACCGAGGAGGTAAGGGCTTTCCGTGAGGTAGCGAAGGCTACCGCAAAGCAGACCAAGGCCGTTGAAAAAGTAGCAGTAGCACCGACAATCAGGGCCACCATAATGCTGAAGGAAAGAGGCCCAGACTTGACCATAGGAAAAGGGATAGAAGACACGATGAAAGGCACAGACCCAAGCATGACATCTACACAACTGAAATAGCCACGCGGTATGGAATGAATAGGGCCATGGAAGAAGACCAAGGCTTCCAAACTGGATGGTGAACCCATCACACTGACATAAGGTGACCTATATGACATCGACGACACATTTCATGAGGTCACTAGGGAAGCACTTCAGGAAGCAATGACAAAGCAGCAGAATGTGTTGGGGGCCCTCAAGGCATAGCTGAAGCAACTTCAGGTGCAACCCCCCTAAGAGGGAATGGTAGCCATCTATGGTGCTATAGGTACATCGGCAATGGAGAAGTTGCTTTGGGCCAAAATGGCTAACACCATCGCACTCCTGGAAGGAGGACTAACCATGGACAACATAGAGGACAGAGTCGCGGTGGGCTGGATTAAGGGACTTGGCCTAAACTTGGTTGACCTTTTGCGGGATATATTATATTAGCTACAAGGCGGAGCAATGGAAGAACTCCACGCTAGGGAAGGGTGTGTCGTACAAATGCTCAGTGAACAATGAACCCACATCGAGCAGCTTAGTCTACAACGTGATGAAGCACTAGCACAGAATCAGCAGATGGAACAGATAGTAGAGGAAGCATGTCACCGCACCCTAGAGCTAGAAATTGTGATAGACCTACCAGTAGGAGTGTGAATTCACAGATTGGCTAGTGGATTCTGCAAGGCAAAGGAGGAAGAAACGAGGATACTGCTGGACCTCAACCTTCAAATTGCCAAATTGCGATTAAAGGTGCAGTCATCCACACCCTCGGAAGTTAGGGAACAGTGCACTGGCGCTATCAAAAAGGGGGTGGAGGAAATATGATGGGTAGTGCAGGACTATACTATAATGTTGGAAGAATCCCTCATAGTCCTCACTCCATTACAGGAGGACCTCACCATATAGTGCCTAGAAACAAAAGTGCAGGATCTCCAAGTGCAGTATGACAGTGTACATGGCATGGCGCAGATAGTTGTCCTAACCTAGCAATTAGTGAAGCTACAACAAGTGAAAGCGTTGAAGGAACAGGTGGATGTTGCATGATAGAAAGAGGTAGTACTTAAAGCATGCGTCCAATCGTGGATTAATGAGGCCTTCCACATCACTGTCGATATCGAAGGAAAGATCACACAAAATGAAGGTGATGCATTCCTTAAGACAGGGATCTGTCCCTGACAGCGAGTAATCGGCAAAAAGAGTAGAGCAGATCAAGTAGATGGCAGAGCAGTGCACTGTGGACCTTCATGCAACACAGGCACAATTGGAGGTGCTCCGTGATAAGATTGTTGCACTAGAAGAGTGACTTGGGACGAGTCACGATGATTGTGTTGGGGGCCTATTGGGCATGGGATCCCCCACAACATTTTTTGGGGCTTAAAACCCTAGTTTTGGTTAATTTTATTTTAAGACTCTGCGAAGTGCGGGCGTGGAGTGCAAAACTCAAGGATGATTCATAGGGTTGTCTACCCTAAGAATTGTAAAATAATGTAAAGTTGTGTCGGCCTACCCATGGTCTGTGGACCATGGGATTGTATAAATAGAGTGAGGCTCTAAGTGTAAAGATAGTGTTTGGTGGGAAAAAAAAGTAATAGATAGATGTGAAGGCATGGTCAGATCATAGGGGGAAGTGTATTGGGTCATATTAGTAGGAAGAGGCTCTACAGTTGAGTGCCAAGAGGCCTAGTAGAGTCTACAGCTGAGTGCATGGACCCCTGCAGTTGAGTGCACAAGTCAAATTCGGGTCTGCAAAGTGGGATTGTACTTGAAAAGTAATATAAAAAAGATAAGTTTGATTTGGAATATTGTGCATCTATTTTTCTGTTTATCTTTATGCATTTATACTATTTATGATTATGCGCACTTAGCTGAATGTTGAATAAAGTAATAAGAATATTGGGCCCTCACAAGTTAAGCACTAATATAATAGCACGGTAAGAATAGAGATCAAGATAGTACTTGCTTTGTGCCCTTATAAAGGTGCGTGGAGGTAGTGTCACATGTCATGAAGGGTAGAGAGCTACGCAGAGTAGTGCAAGTGCACAGGTTCGGACTGTGAACTCCCAGAACCTTCATCAAGACATCCCTAGGGTGCGGAAACCTGGTTCCATCACCCTCCCATACTAGTTCGGGTGAGACCTCAGTTTGCGCTTTGCAGACTATTGCCAAAATGGTCGGTAGTACCAGTATTTGCTTGGCTAAATCACTTCCGAACTTGGGACAGGCCCCACTATGCCAATAGTGTGAAACGGGTCACCGCAATGGCGATTGTCTATGAAAAAACAATGTCATGCACGCGACAACAGTGAGATGGTAATGAAAACTGAAATGATGGTTCTACAAGCTAAGATTCATTAAAATGACAACAAACATTCACTGAAATCAAGTAGACAACACTTACATGAAGCGAAACACAAAAAGTGATAGAAACACAATGAAAGACATGAGAAGTAGACCTACCTTGAAACAACTAAGCTGAACGTGCCGAAGACTCCTAGATGTAATGTGGGATGTCAAAACTGTGAGATACGTGTGAGGAATGAACTTTGCAATGGTCGGTTCATAAGTTTTGATAAGATCGAGGTTATGAAGCGCATGCCACAAATATAGGAAAAAAGCAACACTTGGTAGGAGGTTTCTAAAACGATCTATGCATGTAGCGTCCAACTACTAAAAATAGATCCATAAATCTAGGGATGCCTTTTGCATGCTGCCTTTTGCTATTTTAGGAAGAGAAACCCATGCATGCAAATTAGTTTTGCTCGGTCCTGGAGGGAACTAGTGAACCTGAAGGCACATGCAACAACCTGTTAGACTCGGAGAGGTATTTGTGCAGTTTCTTAGCTGAGATGGGCTGGCTGTCCCCAAAGCATTACGCAATTTCTGGGATCAGCAGGTGACTACTAGCTAGAATTGTGCAATTTCTGGGCTGAGCTGCAGTGCTTGGACTAATTGTGTAATTTTTTTAAGGAAGCCTATTTGACTGCTGTGCACAATTTTTGAGCCCAACAGGCTGCTCAACTGATTTGCACAATTTTTGGGTTGAGCTACAGTGTTGGGCTAGATTGCGTAGTTTTTCCAAGGAAGCGTGTCTGGCTACTTTGAGCAATTTATGAGCTCAGTAATCTGTCCAGCATATTCGCATAATTTCTAGAGGGAAGGTTGGTTCCCCTCTAGAATTGCACAATTTTGTAAGGGAGCTGGTCAGCCAATAATTAGCTTAAGTCCAGAATGGTAGTCTGTGAAGGGAGTGAAGAAAAATAACATGCACAGGCTGGAAAGATACTGAAAAACCAATGAAGCCTATTTACTTGACAATGTAAGACATGCTGCTAAGGATGGTTGGTAGGAAGGCTCCAAAACTAAGTTAAGGCAAAATTTTGGAGGGTGGTTGTGGCCACTACAATAGCAGGTTATTAAGAAGAATCTAATGGAAACCTAGGATGAATAATCTAAAGGAAACATAGGATAGATAAAAGAGTTATGCAAATCAACACAAGATGTTTATGGAGTTTTAGGTTGCGTAGCATGTGTACTTGCACATTGATACCAAGAAGAGCTCCTTAAGGATTGGGTCATGTAATATGTTGACACATCAGTATTGTTGTCCTTTTGAGATCCTTGAGAGGATTGGATCAGTGACCTACAGACTTGCAGTACTGCTAACAGTGAAATTTCGTGATGTTTTCCAAGTTTCATTGCTTAAAAGATATGTGAAGGATGTTAATCATGTGATTGACTAGCCTGTACTGTTGGTGGAATAAGAAGGATAATTCTAGTCAAAACTTGAGTGGTTATTGCTGTGGAAATAGCTCATGCTTGGAACCGAGGAATCGAACAAGTCAATGTGTAAGGGAATCACTTTGAGACTAAAGAAGCTACATGGGATATGGTTGATCAGATGCAGGCCATGTATCCTTCATTATTTGTTGATTGAGGAAAAGGAGTTTTGGTATATGTACATATTTATGTATGGTTGTTGTTGTAAATATTGCAATGAGCTTCCTTAGAAAGCTCCAATAACTGGTATGGTTGTCATGTTATCATGTTTGTCATGTTGGTTTTTCTTTTCAGTAGGTTTCTCATTGTAAATACTACATCGAGCTAAGTTATAAAGCTCCATGGGTAGTATTTTTTGGTTTCATTGATTTTACTTGTGATAGGTGTCGTAGAACACCGAGGATGGTGTTTCACTAAGGAGGTGGGGTTTGTAATAACCCTAGGTTGAAAGTTCATGTAATAAATTTAATAAAGGAATAATAACACAAAGGTCATGGGACACCTATTCCAAGCTGAATGTTGGGAAACAACATCCAAATGGGTGTTCATTTTGGTTTCTTATGGCTAAGGAAACTGGAAAAGGCATCAATAAAGGCATTACAAAGGAAAAAGGAAAAGCAACATTAATTGGTATTTTATTTATGAAATAAATGAAAATAGCAGAAAATGGAGGTGAAAGGTCACACAATTTCATGAGATGGAAAATGAATGAAAATTAGAGGAAATTAGAGAAAAATAGAGGCCTCAATAACAAAAAGGCTTATGAGGATCAATTCATAGCTTTTTGTTAGTTTGGCTTTGGAATTGGTTTTAGAGAGAGAAAAGCACCAGATGAGAAATCAAGCAAGCAAGCAAAGGAAGGACAAGAAAGCAAATGAAAGTAAGGGACAAGTAAGGAAAAGTTAGATAAAGCAACTCTAGTAACAATATTTACAGGTAACAATTTGCATGTGTGATTTCCTAGCTAACTTTTGAATGCATGGTACACGCATGTGTGTATTTGGCTCTTTTGTTGTCATTGACATGTGTTTTTTCACGTTTGACATTGGTCTCAACCTTGCCTTTCTGTTTCCGGATAGGCATGGTGTGATGGGGTTATTTTATTTGATTGAACTTTAAATTGCAGATGGTTTTGGAACTAGGTGAGTTGGTCTCAGGAAAATTCCCATAAGGCCTAGGAATCCCTTCACTTGATTTTGGTGGGATTGCATAAACCCTGAGGGTGGAGACAGACAAATTCCTTAAGGTTTTGGAGAAGAAATTTTGAGGCATCCAATCTTTTTTTGAGCCTAGTAATCCCTTGAAAAGTTTTAGTGGGTTTGTGGTAAAATATGAGGGTAGAAGTGGTTTAATGTTTGGGAAACTCTGGTTGTTTTTGTATGTCACACATTCATGCTCAAAATATGGCACTAGGGTGATTGGCTTAATGAAATATTTGGTTCAGCCCAATGTATGATCAGGTGGTACGTGGAAGTCCCTGGCTTGGTTTGATTTTTCATATGTTATTAAGAGTTTTTTTCATCTTGTATTTCATGAGTACTTTTACTTGTTATTATGTTGCTTTAATGGTTGTTCTATCATGGCTAATTTTTTGGTTACATGTTGGTTATAAGATGATGGTTCTATATTAGGTTATAGCTATCTCTTTTGACATGTTTTGATTAACTTCTTGATGATTCACAGATAAGTATCAGGTCCTTATGTTTAGATATGCATTCATGACCTGTAGACTACAAGTTCTCAATATGTTTGACGAAATGAATGTCATGGTTAGGCCTTGTTGAATCAGGTATTTTATAAATTTTGGTATGCATGGTTTTTTCTTGATGTTAATTATCACTCTAAAAAGTCTCATTGAGTTCTAGGGAGTGGTCTGGAGACTAACCTAAAATTTACGCTCAAAATCTAGGATCACAACCTCTGAACTAAGGAATGTGGGTTATAACAACACCCTGGTAGGATTATGCATGTTGTTGGAGGACCTCAACTGCATGGAGGCCTTGTCATGCATGTGGTTAGGAGCTCATGTCACTGAAAAAACTTTCCAACTCAGTGTTTGGGTACTGAGAGTGGTTTTTTGGTTGATCATGGGTTTCCTGTAGGCCAGAGGAATGTCAATAAGGTTCCAGTTTTTCAATTCCACATTCGTAAATATACTTATGAGGTTTAGTCATGTCATAATATCTATCATCTTGTGTTTACCCTGGCGGCCGATAAAAGTGGGTAAATGTGGGAGGGGTGGTTAGAGGTGCTAGTCATGAATGTAGATAAGTATCTTTTGGGGTTCCCCTCAATATTCTCCTTGAAAAATAATATTATATTGACAGATAGATGAATAAATACTGAAATTGAAGATGATATATGATGACCAGAACCATTATGGAATTTTCTAATGATTACCAAAACTATAGCAATTTTTCTTTTACAAATAGTCACTCTCATCACCACATTAAAACTAAATTTTACCACATATTTTTCTCATTTTTGAAAGACAAAAATATAGTAACAAAGAATATAAATATCATATTATTTACTGAAACATTAGAAATACATGTTTCTCGATCAAATTGTACACTACTACAATTATGTATAACTAATGAGAAAAATAGAAAGACAAAGGAAAAAAACCTGTTCACACTCATTTCACTTCATGAATTTGAAGTTGTAGCATTTTAAATTGTGACAACATATGTCACTCCAAATATATTATCAATATACATCATCAAACGTCAACAATAGATTTTTTTTTCACATGTAAACCACACAAAAATGAATATGATAGAAGCCTTGATATTGAAATGTTTCTCATATAAATGTGAGGAGAAAAAAATTGGTTGAAAAGAGCTCCAAATGTTGAGTAAAAGGCACCATATGTTTTTTTTATTGGTGAGAATTGGAATGCTATCATCATTGATTACATTTATCCATGTCATAATTAGATAAATCTGAATACACAAGAAATCATCTACAAAAGAATGAATACGAGAATCCCTCCTCGACACATGGTGTAACCCATCAATAGTGGAGAATGGTCTCTAGGGTGTTGGTATGTTTCTGACGACATGAATAGAAGATATGATACCAAACATTAAGAAGATTCATTAAGGGACTAAATTTAACCACCATGAATAGAATATATGATACCAAACACTAAGAAGACTCATTCAGGGACTAAATTTAACCATTGCCAAATGCAGGAAATCCCACCAATGAGGATAATAAATTTCAAGGTGCATAGCCTCGAGACTAAAATCCCTTCGAGAAGAAAAAAGGGAACACATGACAAATAAATGAGATAAACTTACACTTGACTCAAGTGAATTTAAAAAATATTTAAACAGTGACAAAGAAGGTTCCTTTAGAAAAATCAATAATGGAAAATATTGACATAGTTATATTTCTATTTAAAATAAACATAAGGAGACATGATTTGCAACAAATGTGTAAATTAACATTCTTTTATAGTGGTGAATGAGTAGCTATAGGAAAATTAGGTAAACATAAACTCAATTTTGGCACACCAATTGGGCTTTGCTAAAACTGAATGATCATTATAACTAGGTGGAAGGACCCATGAGGTGTATACCAATTGGTTTGTGTGGGATTTAGTCCCCATTATTAAACTAGAACTTCATGGAGAGGGGTTGACAATGAGGGTTGGGGAAATGAACCATCCCATATAGGATCCAAGCCTGACATAGTCTGACACATTCCTAATGACAACATCTAATAGCTTATAAAAAATTATTCTTCTATTCAACATTAGGGATAAACTTAAAATAGGCCATGCCTAACTACAAAACCCAAAAAAATACTAGGTGAGAGGGCATAACCAATAAATATATATCCATAGGTTATGTTCAAAGG
This sequence comes from Pinus taeda, assembly GCA_000404065.3. Classification (NCBI taxonomy): domain Eukaryota; kingdom Viridiplantae; phylum Streptophyta; class Pinopsida; order Pinales; family Pinaceae; genus Pinus; species Pinus taeda. The sequence continues at coordinate 14,927 of APFE031032948.1, read as the reverse complement.
AAATACTAATCAATACCCAAATAAAACTCATGGAAAATTGGCGAATTTGGAAAAGTACACCACACATAATAGTTCCCTTCTATATCCCATTTTTTTATATGATTCTTTTTTCGAAGAATTTTTCATTGTTTAAAATTGAAATAATCAAGAGAGAAGACATATGTTTATATAGAAAGAAACTCATGTCTCAAGTGCTTGAGAGACTATATGACGAAAAAGGACATCATTCGCAAGCAAGTAACAAATAATGAACACCCACGCTCATTCTCTTTCTCAAACAATTTAGGTGGGCATGTAGTCAACGCATAAAAGACATAAAACCACACGTAGTTGATGAAAGAAAGAAGAAAAAGAATACATAACCACAAAAGAACACTGCCATGGGTAAGGTAAAAAAATATTATAAAAGAGGAAAATGTCACTCACAATGCAAACTCAATCTAAAAAAGGCTCATTTTCATATGGAAAAAACTCATAATGTGTATCCAAAGGAAAACATGTTCTAATATAAGGAAATTGTTCATATAATGCTCTCTTTTGGAATATATGTAAAGGAAAAAAGCATGTCTAACACACTAACATCCAACAACATGGATCATGTTGTCATTCAAGTAGAAAAGGCTTCAAATGAAATGTTATAAAGAGATACCTTAATCATATGTGTTATTTCAAGAATAAAACATACCAATCCAACCATGGCTAAGGGGTCGGTCCATAAGTACCCCAATATTTAGTGCAAATCCTTACAGTTGCAAAATAATAGTTGAAAAGTTGTGTCAAATGCATCATGGATTATAAAATACATGGAAGCATTCTCAACCATAAAAATATTTTACAGAGTCTTTTTCAAGGCGACATTGTGAAAATTTGCCACCAAGGTATGTGATTAGGGGAAATTGGTCATTTAGGAAAGAACCAAAGTAATGAATCTCACCAAGGGGAATGGAGTCTAAGGGCTTGCTATTATAGAGTGAATCTATTGAATGTAGTAAATTCACAATAGCTAGCAACAAGGCACAAGTTTCACCATTAGTCACAAATCTCTTGGTTACTTCAATAAATAGACAAAAACAATGACCCTCTCTTTGGTGGTTTTATTCTGAAGTGGTCTGTGAAAGGGGCTAAATAATAAAGGTTGGGGAGTTTGATCAAAATCTTTGGTAATACCACTGAAATGGGTCAAGTACCTTCCTTGTGTATATGCCACTTTCAAAAGGAAGTATCCTTGGGGAAAAATAATTGAAGCAACATAAAATTTGAGGGAAAATGTGAAAGCAAAGGCTAGGAATGATATGGAGGAATAAAAATGATTACCCATAACTAAATTGAAATGAATGTATCCAGTTCCCACTTTATACTATGATGTTAATGAGACTATACATTCAAACTAGAATAAAAGATCAATGAATGATTTTGAAATTTTCTTTATAAAAATGTTAAATTGAAATATGAATATTGAAATTGAAACAAACATCTTCTTTGATTAAACCAAGAACAAATGTCACAAACCTAAGGGGGGGAGAAGAGACATGTTTATTTTATAGTTTTTTACATATATGTTTGATATCCTAAGTTGTTACATTCCGCCATACCCAAGAAAGATATTTAGTGTGTTTCTAACTAGTAGAGTGGATTATGGAGATAAGTCATCTAAATAACAAAGAGCCAAGATACATGCACATGTTATCTAGTGAAAACTTTTCAACTTCTATTAAAGCTATTAAAGCTAATGAGGTTAAATTACTTGACAAACTGTAAAGTCATCATAAGCAAAGAAATCTTAACCTACTTCCTCCATAAAATAAATTGAAATTTGAATGTGAATAATAACACTTATAATCAAATACCAAACATGAAAGCTATAATAATAAAAAGAAATACATACATATTTAAATAGAAAATGGAAAGAGCATTCAAAAAAGAGAGAAAAAAAGTAAATTTATAAGAAATGAAATTCAAAAATCAAATAAAATAAACAAGATTATAAGCCAAATAATGAACTAATATGCCAACCAAAATTAAATTAATATGAAACTAAAATATAAATTAAACTAAATTTTAAAATAACTTTGAAATTAATATGTTTAAATAAGGTTCATGTGGTCTTGGATAGATAGTGATTAGATGTTCTTTTAAGGCACTTCTTTATGTGAAGTCATTAGTTCAATTCCGCCTCCGATTGAAGTGATATAGTAGACATGATAATATATTGGACATGATAAAGATGTAGTCATGCCAAGCTTACAAAAAAATGCCAAGCTTAAAAAAATAGTGATTGCAACAAGATATATTAGACATAATAATATATTGAACATGATAAAAATGTAGTCATGACAAGCTTAAAAAAACAAATTACCCTCCATTGCAGCAATCAAATTTCAATACAAAAAAAAGACATCACCAAATTATTTTTCATTAATTTTCCCAGCCACTAATACAAAGAGGGTAATACAGAAAAAAAAACTACTAATACAGAAAAGCCTTCCTATATATAGATTTTGGAAATGAACTTGGATTTTCCAACAACCTGTACTAAACCTAGGTTAACATAAAACTTTATACATAAGCATGAAACAAAACAAGGTTAACATAAACTTTCATGCATAAGGCATAATACTTTCAAATGTCTAAAAGGCAGGGCAGGATAGAACCACTGCTGCAACATTTTGTTTTACTTTATTGCGTAATACACATATCTAAACTTAACACATTAACCCTGGGCACCTCGAGTGGCGATATCGACTGCATTCTTATTTCTTCCAGCGGATCGACAGGTCGTTTAGCGCATGAAATGTGTAAGATGAAGTCACACGGCATAGAATCGTCGCCGTCGCAGCAGCGATAGCGCATCCCCTGAGGAGGAAAACCTCGTCCACATACATTACATGAATATCGAATACTGTTACAAGGCACGAGTTGAAGCTTGTGGTGTGGATGCAAAGGATGCTGCAGCGAAAGAGGCAACTTTGCACACGATGGGTGAACGTCGATGTCACAGCCACGACACTCATAAGAAAACCCTGATATTTTCTCTCTGCAAACGTCGCAAACGATATTGGGTGAAAACGGCTTCTCCCTGAACTTTAGAAGATGCTGAGGATGACAGGAATGCCTCTTGGACTTGGGAGCTCGGGCGCAGGATTCGTGCAAGTCGAAGTTGCAGAGACTGCACTGGTATCTGAAGCCATAACCGGCTTCGCCACAGCCATCGCATGTGTAGCTGGAACTATACACGAAGCGCAGTGGGTGTTCCTTATGGCTGAAATGTTGAATCTCCAATCTTCTAGTCCCCTGTTCCTTCTCCGCCATGCTGCAATTTCTAACGGATTGGCAAAAAATAATAAAATCGATCTTCCTCGAGTAGAGTAGAAGTAAATAAAAAATATATATCATATTAGGTCAAACTCTATATATAATACTGGAAAAATGATAGCTTCAAGGGTTAGTTCAGTTGGTCAAAAAAGGTGCCTTTCATTTGGAGGTCACAGGGTTGAATCCATCTGAAGCCCTTGGGTTCAGGTCTTGCAGTAGGCCAAGGGCGATTTAGCCTAGCTATCACCCAAATTCACTAACCAAAGTGCTCCTAAACTACATGCAAAAAACACTTGGAAAATGATAAAAAACTACTATAAACAACATATTCGAATCAGATAGAAATAAAATCAAAAATAAAAAATAAAAATCTCCAAACATAAAAATCTGGAATCGTGGGGGAGAAATTACGATCAGAGAAACTGTGAAATCAACACTGCAGACGTTGTATTGCAAAAATTAATATATCGAAGTCCAGTTGCAGGATGGTGTATGAAGGTACGAAGAGGCCTCTCCTAATTGCAGCTATATAAAGGGGCGAGATGCATTTGTGGGATCAGATGCCGGGGACCGGTATGTCTACTTCAGGGAATCTGAGAATTTCGCATTGAACACGCGTCTGCCATTTATAACTATTCACTGATAAGGTTGATTACTCAAACTTTATCAAGTATCGTCCCATTTACAACTATTACTCAACTTTATAAGTATCGTCACATTATCAACTATTGCGATTACTCAACTTTAACACGACGAGATGCATTCCCGGGATCAGATGCTGGGGCCGTTATGTCTACCCCGTCGATTGGTGATTCCCCGAACTACCCTGAGCTTAAGTCGATTGGTGATTCCTCTAATATTCGAGATTTATTCGAGATTAGATGCTGGGACCGTTATGTCTACCCTGAACTTAAGTCGATTAGTGATTCCTTGAATATTAGAAAAAATATTCAGCCAGAGATGAACCTATTAAAAAGAAAAAAAATTAACTTATTTTTTTAATTTAACACTATAATATAGAAAAACGCCCTCCACAAATATTAAAAACTATTTCGAAATAATTATGAAAAAATATCTTTGAAAACTGTGTTTCATCCCCAATGAAGACATGGCTATATGTAATGAAATATAATCATGTACGAGCATTCATGAAATGACGTGGAATCTCCCCTTGCATGGGCGTTTTCACTAGACAAAAACTAGCTATAAAATATCTATCCTGCTTTTTTGGAGTGTATTATTATTCCATATCGAGAATGGTATCATTATTCTATATCAATAATTTTTCCAAGCATATCGATGATATTCTTACCATCACAACTGCATTTATCAATATAGTTTAGTGTAATTATTAATAATTATATAATAATAATAACATTATTACATATAGATTATTATTATATTATAAATTAGTATAACATTACACTAATTATGTAATAGTACAGAAAAATTAATAAATATATTAAAATTATAACATAATTATATATAATATAATACTATATGATTTTATTATAATTAGTTATTTATTTTCACTATTATTTAATACGTAATTATTAATAAAATTTTTAATAATATATTAAAGAATATAAATTCTAGATATATATAGAAATATAATACAATTATAAACTAAAATATTCTTAAAGTTGTAGGTAAGTTTGGAAGGATTCCTAACGGTCGACTGGTTCCTTTGTTGGAGCTTGTCAGATTTCGAATCTCAGGCAGAAGCGATGGCGAACCAAGCGCTTTCCAAGCAGTTCAGGAAAGGATACTCACAGAAGCCCCTTCATCTATGATAGTACTGACCATGACCATTCTGTAAGCTTGTACTATGCTTCGGAATGGTACATCAGATGGTAAACGGGGTCTCCCTAGTAGATTCCAATCAAAGGAAATGACTAGGTTGCTTGGAGGAGGCACTGAATAAACGACCGAGTAGACCTCTGACAAACTTCCTTCCTGCGGTAAAGGAACAGGTAGATTGCCCCCATGTTGATCGGATTCTGTGTTGACGAAAAGAATTTGAACAATGTCGTTCTCATTCTCTTTGGTGACTATATCATCTGAAGGTAGACCTTCTGAAGGCAAGACTGGGTCGACCTATTGACTTTGGTCCGGTGCGGACTTAGAGGGTTTGCCTTCAACGATAGATGCTTCGACCGACCACAAAGGCGTGTCAGTCGGATTTTCAACTAGCGATGGACTCGGCAAGAGTTTCTTGTATCCAGGAGGAAGCCGTAGCGGTGAAGCAAGACGGTTATCCAAGACTCTTTTAGCTTCGTCTAGGAAGGGACAACGGTGGATGGCATGATCACCTTCACATAGTTTACAAGGAATTTTAGATCTTCCTTTTTGTCCAGTGACTTCTTTTTCACTAGTTGACGGTGTACTTTCAACATGATCATCAGAGGTTGAGGACACCAGATTGTGCAAGCGGGGAGACCAGTCCCTTAAGAACCATGGGATGCAAGGACAATCTCGATGATAGTGTTCTCCCTTGCAATTGACACATGGAGATTTAGTTTTGGATGGTGCAGTGTGTGGATTTTCACCGGACGATGCATGGTTGCCCCTTTTTGTTGTTGGCTTCTTCTTCTTCTTCTCCTTCCCTTTCTTCTTCTTCTCAGTTACTTTGTTTTTAGTTTAACTAGCTTCACCAAGCGAAGAGGAAGAAGGAGAGAGACAAACAAACGAAGTATAAGGTTGGGGAGTAACTCTAGTATCATCCAGTTGCTAATTTGATTGCTCAGGAATCACGGTGCTTTGAATGACAGAGTTTGAGAAAAGCCATACTGGCAGGCCAATTGTCAGTCCTCGAAGGGACAATGTGGCCATATGAGGTGCACCAACATCTCCCCAAGAGGAGAAGGGACTAGGATTCCCGCCAAGGGGAAATCCTTGGTTGGTGGACTCCATTTTCGCAACCTAAGACCAACGAGGGAACAATGATGTTATTCAATTAAAATAAATTTTATGACGCTTTGACACAACTTATTTTTTCAATTTTTAAGAGTCGAGAAAAGCTAAATATGACTCTAGTCGACTTTGATTTTTAATGAGCTAAAGTGACAAGTGCTCAGATGGACCTTTTCTTTTAAGGAGTTTGAAAAGGAACAAAAGTGACTACTCTGGAAATCTAGATAGAGGGATTACCAAACCAATTGCAAAACTGCAAAATACTTTTTACGGTACGGCAGTCAATCTTCCCGAATGTTGTGTTTAGTGCATTACGATCGATAGGGTAGCAGACATGACTTCCTAAGGATAAGGGATGTAGCTTATTGTGGTCTCCCAATATATACTCGACAGTACGTGGGAGCACAAGTCCCTACTGGCACTTGTCGTCCCAAAGAGGAGGAATCACCCAACCTACAATGAAAGCGATAGTTACCAGGCTTTACGATGTTAGAATACGTCTCTAGCCTAGACTTCTAAATGTTGTGCATTAGGTTCCAAAGCGTTTTTATGTTCATTGATTATTTTACAGTTGATCTTTCTTAAGAAGTTTGCCTTTAAGGTTCACCGCATGATGTAGATATACGATTCCTAAATATGCAATCTAAGATGATAAACAGTCATTTATTTCTCTTTTTGCAATAAAAATCCTAGCTACTAAGGAAAGAGAAGCAAAATTCTTTCAACATAGAGCAGAGAGCACACACTAAGATGCACTGTCCTAAATCAATCTGCACAAGCAGTATAAATGCAAATGCACATGCATGTATTTTTTTTCTGCTTTCTTAATGTGTGAATGATAAAAAGAATGCTAAGTACAGATCTGAACTATCTTTCTTTCAAAGTGACAGTACTAACAATTTTCTTTTCAAAAAATGAAAGGAATACTAAGACGACACTTTGCGATTTTGAGTTGAAAACTGCTTTCGACACTTGAAGTACTATTAATTCAAATCAAATACAAGAGAAACAGTGTAATCGACTATCAAAATGAGGAGGATTCTTTTCTTTGACTGAAAATGACACTTGCAACACTTTCAAATCAAAAGACGACAATTCGGTTAAGCTACTGTTTGCAAAGGAGAACTGTAAATGGAAAAAATACATAAAAATATTCACAGTTCTTTATACAATGGAGGTTGGATAATGCAAAGGAAAGGATTTTCAACAGTGGTATACTGATCATAGACAACAAAACTCCTAAATAAAGCTGAAAACAATGAAAAGAAAACCAAAATCTGGAGGCAAAAACAGTCTTACCTAATCATCGCACTTGTAACACAGGGAAACAGGGATGCATCTCACCTGCAACACACAGGAGGTGCAATGCATCCAGACTGCCAATGAGAGACAGTGCGATGGTCCAGGGATGAGACGAGGCTTGGTTTTTTCTCACAGTTTGCAGCTTAGTTCAGGCATTTAGGCTGAGCTAATGATAGTCAGTAAACACAAAACATAGGGGCTGATCTAATGAGGTTATTTGAGCTACCACCAGGGCACTTAGGATCTTTGCAAGTCAGATGTTTAATTCATAAACTAACCCAGAGATTGACTGAAGCGGCATTTATCTACTTTGCAATTGCATAGCAAAAGCAGTTCGAAGGCTAGCTGGCTTAACTTCATGCTCCGTCTGTAGTTTATAAAGCTAACAAACGAGAACAAGAAAACAAGCTATTGGCTCCCCAGTGGAGTCACCATTTTGTTATTGGGAAAACTAGTATCCATGCAGAGCCGCTAGTCCCACTAAGATGACTAGCTATCTTAGAAAAAAACAAACTAAAGTCACTTGTGTTTTCCTTTATGAGAAATAGATGAGAGAGAAGCAGAGAGTACCAACCTCAGTCTTTCGCTTGGCTCCTTGCTTGTTTCCTCTCCCCTTTGACAGATCTTTGCCGCTCCTTCCTCACTTATCCCGCTTCAAAGAACACCTGTAAGGTCAAAGCAGCATAATACCATCAAAGCATAGAGATCTATAATCATAAATAATATAGGATCAGATATATATTAACCATGCAAATGCATATATCAATACAAGATTTAGAGATATACAAGAATATGAAGGAAAACTCAAATAGATTTATTGATAGAAGTAGTAGAAGAGAGGATTACAACCCATTGATCTGACCCAGTGCCATCCTCCAAGCATGAAAACCCTCTTCACCTCATGAAAAGCTAGATCACCCAACACTATGATGTTCGATAGAGAAATCAACAACACTTCCTTACAAGATACAAAATTCCAGCCTCTGGATCTCTAGGATGAGGGATCCATTTATAGATGTTTGGAGGTGGGTGAGTCAGCTTCTCAGTTTTTTATTAGTGTCATTTCTCTGATAGTTCTTGGTTCCACTTGGAGATTTCATGATCTCTTACTCATCCTTGGGTGAATTCAAAGAGGCAAGTGCCAAATGAGCAGTTTCTAGAAGATTCTCTGGGTTTCCACCTAGCCAACTGCCTCTGCCATTTGTTTTCTCTCGCTCATCACACCCTATAGAAGGTATTTTCAGTATGCATCACACCTTCTGCATGTAGTAAGTGAGATGCATTGCACCCTTAGCACTGAGCAGTCTGTATGGTCTAGTTTTGACCAGTTCTGAGTAGTTTTTCAGGGAGAACTTCTAGAAGATGATGTAATCAACTAACCTTGTTCCTTTAGGGTGTGTAACAACACTTTTAGGGGCTTAGAATCCCTTGGTTTATGGACATATGAGATTGGGGTTACAGTGCCCAAATATGTCTATAACAACATGGCACCCAGTGTGTGGCATCGGGCTTGACTTGGTTGAAACCGCTTACCGCTCGAAGCCCTTCCGATATCCTGTCGGTTTTCGTGTGGGACCCGCCTCTGATGAAATCGGCGAATTCCATACGGTTTTTGACTTTCTGGTTCTAGTCGCTCAGGGCTTTTCCTTCTCTGAGGGGTTTGCTTGGTGTTGCTAATCGCATATCAGAAACCTCCCTCGTTTCTCCAAAAGACCTCTGGTTTTGTTGTTTCATGGAAACACACATTACCATGGGCCAACGGTCTATGCGCTTGAATGAGGGTCCTCATTGCTCCACGCTGCTCACAATTACAACTGTTCCAAGGGTATTCCTGATAAGCTTGAGCTTTGCAAGTCTTTGAAACTTTGGCATGAATTTTACAGAGTTATGAAAACTTGGAGAGTGTTTTTTTTAGGATCCAATTCAAATCACGGCCTTCCCATTGAAATTATTTTGGACCGCCAAAATTTGGTTTTTAAGCATCCATCAAGTGAGGGTATTGATTCCTCGCTTGCCCAATTTCTATCAATTTTGCACTGCTTGGTTTTGAACCTTTGAGTCCAATCCTAAGGTACTCAACATCCCCTTTGCGTGTAGTTCTCACCTTCTGGTCTAGAACTGTATCTTCCTGTAGTTCGTTAGGATATTCAGGAAACAGATCATCAATAGAAGGCAATTGACTCTGCTTTTCAGGATCTTCAATCAATGAAGGTTCAAATAGTCTCAAGCTGTCTACATTAACAACTGAGTAGATGTGCATGTAAGTTGGTAAATCAAGGTGAAAATCATTCTCACCAATTTTCTCAAGTATCTTGAAAGGTCCATACCTTATTGGCTTCAACTTCTTACCTTCACCTTGCATTCTATCTTTCTTGATATACGACCATACTTGATCACCAACTTGGAAACTATCCTCCATCTGATGCTTATCATGCCTTGCCTTGTACTTGGCTTGGCTATTTTCTAGTTGTTCCTATACTTCTTGGTGAATCTCTTGGATTCGTTCAATGAACTTGGTTGCCTTGTCCACATCACTGTGTCCATCATTCACTATGTCTTTACCAAAGACAAAATCCAAGGGAGACCTTAGTGTGAAACCATAACAGGTCTCAAAAGGAGATCCCTGTGTAGAAGAATGTTTAGCTCGATTGTAAGCATGCTGCACATAACATAAATGTTCATCCCAAAGCATGGGATGCTTGCTACAATAGCCTCTGAGTAATTGCATCACTGTTCTATTGATCACTTCTATTTGGCCATCTGTTTGCAGATGAAAGGCTGTGCTCTTTTTTAGTTTGGTGTCCATCAATTCCCACAAGCTTGATCAAAGTTTCCCAATAAATCAGGTATCTTGATCAAATATAATGGAAGTGGGTAATCCAAAATGAACCCACACATGCTAAAAGAACAACTTTGCAGTTTGTTCAGCTGTAATTTATTTGTACAAGGTATTAAAATACACATTTTTCTGAACCTATCCACAACAACATATAAATAGTCATGACCTTTCCTATATTTAGGTAGTCCCCCAATGAAGTCCATGGAAACACTTTCCCAAGGATGAAAAGTAACTGGTAGTGGAGTGTACAAGCCTAGTTTTCTATTGCTAAGCTTGCTTTTAGCACACATGGTACATCCTCTTACATATTTAGAAACTGTCTCATTCACTTTTGGCCAATAAGAAAATCTTTGCCACTGTGCAATTGTTTTACTTTCACCAAAGTGACCTGATATTAGAGAAGTGTGTGCTTCTCGAATTATCTTTACTCTTTCATTTTATGGAGTGCATAACTTTCCAAAATGATACAAGAGTTAGTCTTTAACATGATAATCCAATTCTTCTACCTGTTTTCCATGACTTAAAGTTGCATATACATCTTTAAAATCTATATCTTGAGCATATTGTTCAATGTAGCTTTCATGCAATACTGAATTATGCTTAAGTATAGTAGATGCATTTATGATTGGTCTGGACAACATATCTGCAACTTTATTGAGTATGCCCTTTTCATATTTGATGACTAGATGAAACTGTTGGAAAAAACCCATCCATCTACAGTGTCTTGATTGCTGCAACTTAGTTTGGGAGTGTAAATATTGACGTGGTTGACGATCAGTATGGATAACTCTCTTTTCCCATTAAATAATGTTTCCACTTTTTCACACTCTGTACTAATGCATACAATTCTTTATCATATGTGGGGTAGTTAACTATTACAGAATTAAATGTCTCATAATGATAACATATGGGTTTACTGTGCTGCATCAACACTGCTCCCGTGGCATAGTCAATGGCATCCGTTTCAATCTCAAATGGTCTTTGCAAATCATGCAGTGCTAGTACTGGTGTTGTACTAATCTTTTATTTTAAGGTGTTGTTGGGTAGCGAAAGCCCTGCGGAACGAGTATGGGGTGTGAAGCCCCGAATTTTGGGTAATATTAGGGTAAAAGACTCCATGGAAAGCACAAAACGTGAGCTATAGGAGGTTGAGTCAAAGGGTAGTTTGCCCGAAAATATTGTAAAGAAATAGTAATAGAGTCGGCCTGTGGTGGGATCGCAGGCCAAGGGAAAGTATAAATAGAGCAAGGCTCTATGAGGAAAAGGCAATTCAGTTTTTGGATTTTTGATTCTATGATGTAAGGGGTGAATAGTCTGAGAGCAATTGTCAATCCAAGTCAAGGGAGTAGGGTAGAAGGTAGAGGCTCTACAGTTGTATGGAAAGAGGCCTGAAAAGTCCGCAACTATGTACGCGGACACCTGCAGCTGAGTGCGCAGGGTGGATCTGGATGTATTATTGAAGATTGATAATAAAGATAAGTTTCTTCGGAACTCTGTGTTGATTGCGACTTTACTCTTTTATGATACATGAACTATTATGATTTCTACATTTACTACGGTTGAACACATGTGAACTGGGTTAATCTTGATGCACAAAGTAACCAAAAGTAATAAATGTTTGCTCTAAGACTGTTTTAACTAGATCAAAATAGTAATAAGTGATTCAATTTGTAATAAGAACGATAAGGGTATTCCAATCTGCACGGATCTAGTGTAGCGCAAGGCTGAGGAACAACGCGCGAGCCCCATCTCATATCCAAGACATCCCCAGGGTGCGGAAACCTGGTTCCAGCACTCTCCCCAGATACCTTAGGTGAGACTTTAGTCCGTGCTTCGCGGGTTGTTGCCGAAAGGGCCAGTAGCTACGGGATTTGTTTAGCTAAATAATTCTTCCAAACCTGGGTCAAGCCCAAATAAGCCAACAAATGGTTCCATTTCCAGGACCGAGATCTGCCTAAGGGGTGTCTAATGTGGGAACACTAGGATCCTACAAAGAAAGAGCTCGAAGATTGGTGGGATCTTAAGCTCCACGAGTTCACGGTTCAGGAAACAGGAACTCGCAGATATCAGAGGAACACTGGTTGGATCACTATATCCTCACGGACATACATGAGATCTTCTTTGTAACATTCTTGATAGAATTGTATGAGTGGATCACAAAGTTAGCTGATAGCGTGGGAAGGTGCAGATTAGACTAGCCGATAGTGTGGACCCCAGAACTGGTGCGTAGACTGGAAGCCACTGAAGTCAAACTCGCGCACGTGGTTTATCACTAGGTAGATCAAATCATTGGAGGAATTATCATTGAATTCATAATATATACCATTGTAAGCTACAACGAAGTGAAAAGACAATTTCTCCCAGGACCGTGGGGTCGGTACATCAAGTCATTCAACACTTGGATGTTGGAAATAATACTGACAGGGGGGGTGAATCAGTATTATCAGATTAGTAAAACCTTTTCATTTTCTTACTCAGATTCATATACACTACTTCTGTTAAGGATATCCGCGTGTATACACGACTGTGTCTAAAGAAACTAGCATATATCCAGATTATTTATAAGTCAGATAATCCATTACATGCTGATCTTTAGATAATGCATCAGAACTTCATTGACCATATGAACAGTAAATAGGAGCAATAAATAGAATAGATCATCACACACAAGAAGCACACATGAACACCATGATCTAAGGTGGAAACCCAATGTGGGTGAAAACCACCTGCTGCAATTTGTTTCTATCTTCCTTTAATAAGAAACTTCTTTAACAATGTACTGGTGCAATCCTTTACTAGTACGCAGGCTGCAACCTGCAGAGAGCTACAACCCTCTCTCATTCTCCAGCTTCTCCTGGAAGGGAGCTACAACCCCCATAGTTCTTG
>APFE031032944.1:1768-12611 GCA_000404065.3 Pinus taeda | reverse complement strand
AATAATAATATTTATATATATAAATGTAACCAGATTCATAAGTATTAAAATGGGCTTCTACTTTATTATCATAAAAACTCTTAACCTATAAATGGATTAGATTTTGTTGGAAAGAGGAAATTGCACCCACCCTTTGTTTAAGACATTCAAAACCTTCTCTCTGTAATTTGTACTTTTCTTTTAATGCATTACACCAAAAATCTATATTCTTAATTATTAAACTACTTAAATTATATAAATATTTTTATGTTAAATGTAAACTATTTAAATATTGTTTGTTTCTTTACATGCAATTCCATTTTATGTAGTTATCAATTTTCTGTATTTAAAATAAATTTCATTTATCGTTGTCCGTATATAGTATTTTTGATGAATATATTTCTACATTGCATCATACTTTTAGACAACGGTGATATTTAAAATCGTTAATATTAGTTGTACTGTATTATTCTTGTATAGTCCTAAGTTATTTGACTAGTTTGTTTAATTCCTTAGCATTAGCTCTAGCTTGTTTTATCAATAGTAGAAATTGTATTTTTCCTTTCCTTATTTTTGTTACATGGAATTGTAATTTATTTTGTTACATTGAATTGTAATTTATTTTCAGGTGTAACTTATTTTGTGGCAAGTATTACCATTACATTCACTTTATTTTTTCCCCGTATATAGATTTTTATAGTTATCATAATTGTTTTTTTGTTTTTCTAGTAAAATGTATTTTAGTTTAATTCAACTTTAATGACTTTTTTTTCATTTTTTTTGGTACTATATGGAAATACTTGTGCATAAATTGTAAAGAATATAAGTGATAAAGAATATATTTACTAAGTTAAATTAATAAAGACATAATAACTAAAAATGTGTATATATTGTTCAGAATTTTATAAAAGTATCAATGATCTCAAGTTGTTATTAAATTAGGTTCATATAAGAGCATTGTAGTGAGATGTCACACACCACTTAAACTCCCAACAAACATGTAGAAGGGAAAGGGTGTATAATAAGAAAAACAGTGCAAGTTTAAATGCATTGCACTTAAGTTAAATAAGTAAAACATGGAAATCATGCATACAAGTTCTATTATAGATTTGCAATAGAATTAAATGTGTGATACTACTTGGAACACTCCACCATGATTTTAGAGTTATATGAAAGATTGCTATTAATTATTTTCTTTGATGTATCTTCTTGCTCATTTGATGAATAATTATCATGGTCACACGGACAACTGGTGGATTCACACTCATTGTGGGTAATTTGGTCTTGTTGGGTGATGTCCAAACATACATGATTTCATTAGTTAGTGGATATATGTTGCCACTGAAAGTCCAAAGCTCTAAGGTGAAGTTAAACCCTTCATTAGCTAGTTGATCTACCAACTTGTTGCATTTTCGTAAGAAATGTTGGAGAATGATCACGTTGAAGGATACAAGTTGATGTGAAATATTTTCTAAGCTAGCTAGGAGATACCAAATTTCAGTGAATTTGGGTGGAGTGGAACCATTTTGCATTCTTTTGAGCATGTTTATAATGATTTTAGAGTCACCTTCCATAACAAGAATTTATATGCCTAGTTTCTTTGTGATTTGTAATCCTTTTTCTACCACATAAAGTTTAACAATGTTGTTGGTGTTATGGTCAATGGCCCCTATGTACAAATGTAAAATGTTTCCTTTATCATTTTTTAATGCACCGCCATAGTTGGCAGGGGTTACCCTCGGATGTACCATCAAAATTTAGTTCTATGAAGCCTTTTGGGGAAGGTGACCAATGATTTGGACTAGCTTGGGTGTGAGGAGTGTGTAAGCTATGAATTGTTAGCATTGATAGATAAGATCCAGAAGAGAGAGGATGGAGGCTTCAGAAGGGTCACCTTCCTAACCTTGACTATGCCATGGATAAACCTGAATGGATTCCTTGATCTTATCCATATTTTTTTCCAAACCACGTTTAACGTTCTTAAGATATCTATAAAGATTCTTTGATTGCAATCTTTCCAAATTTCCTAGACTATTAACCCTTGGAATAATTGTCAAAATCTGTTGATTATTGGATTATGAAATGGTCTAGTGTGCTGTTACTTCAAAGTTTTATTTAGGTTTGTATTGTCTTTGAGGATTTTCCTAAAGATGGTTTCTAGGTAATCCCATAATTCTAACGAAACCAAACAGTCATTTAGAAGATGTTCTAATGTTGGAGTGGAAAATTCAACATTGTGTAGGGCCTTGAAATCCCTATTTTTGTACATAGTCTCATGTGAGTGTTTTATTATGGATAATGATCCAGATAAAGAATGATATTTTGTGCCAATGGTTTGGTTTCCAAAGTTTTTTTCAAGAATTCTCTTCCACTTGATTTCCCAAGATCATGAGTATGTTGTGGGACTCTTTCATGTTGCATTCCCATTTACGATTTTATCCCCATATGAGGATATTATTTCCATTTTGAGATCTAGCTTCCAAAGTAGTTTCCAAGAGTTCTCCTCCACTGGAGTACCTAAGTTCATTAGTATGTTGTAGGCCTATTTGATGTTGTATTCTCCTTAGTGGTTCTATCCCCATACGAGGATATCATTTTCATTTTGAGTTTTGTTTTTTCTTTGTTCCAACTCTTGACACAAGGCTTCATGATTTTTGGAGGTGATGGTAGAATCCTCTCCTAGGTCGTTGTTCCATATCCTTCATTAAGTTTTCTCCATTGTGTGGTTCCAATAGTATTTAACCAAAATTTTGTTCTATTGTTTCATTTATGTCTTTATAGTTATTTAAAGATAATTTTTGTTTCCAAGAGTCCTCCCAAAATAGGGCTAGGTTTCCACTACGGATTTCCCATAACCTATATTTTTGTATTAAATTGTTGTTACTCGAAGCATTATTCCATAGGTGTGACCCTTTTATTTTTTCCTACATCTTGATGATTTGATTTCTATTGATATTAGGAATGTATTTACCTTTCCATATCCTTCTCTAGAGAACATCTGGGTTTTTAAACCACCTACACCAGGTTCGAGATGCAATAGCTTGAAGTGAATACTCGAATAGGATGGTTCTGCTAGCAATATTGACAACTTTGAAAGTCCAACAAGATAGTTTGTTTTTTAGTTTGAAGAGTAGATTTCCCCAAACGTTGAAGTAGATAGGATCTTGCACTAAAGAGATGCCTAAATATTTGGTTAGAATGGAGCTCCGTTGGAAACCAAGGAATATGGAAATGTGGGATTGGATGGGAATATGGGCGTTGAAGAATTTTTTTTGAGATTTGAGCATATTTATGTCAACTTCCAAAACATTGGTGAAGTAAGTAAGAATGGATTAATGGTTTAAGGCTTCCTTGATGGTTGGTTGGCCCATGAGAAGGGTGTCATAAATTAGTTGCTAGTGGGAGGAAGGTTATCATTTTATTAAATTAAATAAGCCATATAGGGATCTAGTGGAGATGACATGTTTTATGTATCTTCTCGAGTCTTTGGCCATGATTAGGAATAAATAGTGTGAAATGAGATCTCCTTGATGAATGCCTCTAGATGGGAAAAATGTGCTTGAGAGAGATCCATTGAAAACGATGGAGTGGAAGGTTTTGGATATGAGGCTTGATATTGAGGAGACCTAGGTGTCTTGGAAACTAAAGGTTGTTAGCATGTGTGATATAAATTTCCATCATAGCTTGTCAAATACCTTTGACATGCCCAACTTGATAATCATGCCTAAAGATTTTTTGTAGAGAAGCGAATGGATTTGTTCTTAGGTGATGATGATACTATCTAGGATTTGTCTACATCCAACTTAGCCTGATTTCTCATTGGACATTATGAGGGGCAAGAGAGGTTTGAGCCAAAGTTTTATGACTTTAGAGATAATTTTGTAAATGACATCGTAAAGGGAGATAGGTTTAAAGTCTACAGGGGATTATGATTGGGAATTCTTGGGGACGAGGGTTAAGAAAGTCGTGTTAACACTAGATGGGGTGCATAGGTTTTTTCTTGAATATTATATGGGCTGAGTGACCTCATTTCCCACAATCTTCTAGCACTCTTAAAAGAAATCTATTGTGAAACCATTAGGCCCTGAGGCTTTGTTCCTGGGCTTGCTCATAAAAGTTTCTTCCACTTATTCTATTTTAATTTCCCTCATCAACATTGCATTTTCATCTTAAGTGATTGTTTTGGGAACATGGGTTATAATATTCTTTATGGTTGGAGCTATGTCTTGAATGGGTTTTGCAATGGGAATTTCATCCTACTACAACCTTTCATTCATTCAAACTTTTAGATTTATTTGTTTTATGGAAAGTTCTTATAGTTTTGATTGGTCCATGATGTCTTGTTGAACTCTTGATATTTCAGATGTAAGTTCTTCTTTATGCTCATGGATGTTTCCAAATTCGGAATCATTTCATCACTTGATTTGTTGTTTGAGTTCTTTTATCATTTGATGGATAGAATTTCCCTCTATCAAGGTAGAATCATACCACCGTTAGTAGATGTTATTTTAGAAATTAGGAATCTATCTAGGAAGGAGGAAACTTGAGATGATATGTCTCTTCCTTTTCTTCTAAGTATACATGATATTGTTGGTTTCTGTGTCAATAAGATTTGATTACTAATGAATATTTGAGAGGTGTAGGTATGTGTCCTCTAGTTTTCAAGTGCTTTCTTCCTTTTCTTGAATGGATTTAATTAAGTTGAAATGGTCCCCAATGATCCAATGTTTAGGGTGGACAAGTTTTTTCTAGGTATTGTAGGTTGTCTAGGAATGGGTTTTTTGTCTCTGGGAGAGGTAGGGCAATAGACATTGGTAATGAAGCATGGTTGTTAGATCTAGTGGGTTGAAATTAGGCAACGAGGGAGTGTTGGTTGACAGGGAGTTGTCCAGAGTTATGGTTTATGGGCTCCAAAGGATTTCAATGCCTTAAGAGGCACCTAAGGCGTCATTGGCTATAGCATGGAAATTTATCCAAATGGTAAGGGAAAGGGTTTGGAGAGTGCAGGTAGAGAATATGGTTTCTTGTAGTAGTAGGATATCATGGTTTTCATCTTTAAATTTTTGTTTCAAGAGTATTTTTTTTTCTTTTACGTTAAGTCCCCATATATTCCATAAAGTAATCTTCATTAATAAGGAATATGGGGGAGGTTTGGTCTCTATCATGGGTTTGAATCTGCCAAATTTTACTGGGTATTCTCCCATCTCCTTGATTAATTTTGGGATTTTATACCTTGTTTTTTAACTCCTATGCCATTTTTAGAGTGGACCTTATTTATGTTTCCTTTAATTCCTAACGAAGAGGAATGCATAAACTTAGAATTGTTACTTGAGTATTTTTTTCCTACATTCTTCTACTGGTTGAAGTAGAATTTCACAATCAACTAGACTTGTTCCTTAGGGATGTTGATTGGATATGTGGTCTTCTATTCTTGGGTGATCTGGAGGATATCTACATCTCTTAAGTCATCGTATTATAGATATTCATGCTATGATTCATCCTTCTCATCTTCTAACATCTATATATCATCCTCTATACTTTGCTTTATTGGAAACATGTGAGAGCTCTCTGATAATTCTTCTCCTTTGACCAACCCGTAGTAATTTTTGTGATATTTTTTGTTCCCAAGGTTTTTCCTTCTTCTTTTAACTCTTCTTTTACTATATTCAGAGTTGAGAATCTATTTGTAGGTGTTTCTTTGGAAGAAGAGGGGTTGAAAAGTTCTTTCTTTGTGGATTTTTCCGTTTTTAATACTTTTATGTAGCCATACTTTGTTACTTTATGATTACCTTGTGCATATTTTTGTGTTTGATTTTTGGGGAATTCCTTAAATAGATTCCCATATTCATGGCATTTCCCCTAGAGGAAGGAGATATATTCATAGTCTATGTGATATTCCAAAATGTTATCATGAGTATTGATGTTTAGTTTAGCTAGAAGGGCTTTGGTGAAGTACAAATAGATGCAAAGGTGGGAATAAGAGGTGTAGTGGCCATGTTTCATGACTTCCAATAGCATCACAAATGATTTTTTACTAAAATTATCAACCCAAGCCCAGACTAGAGTCTAATTTGGCCTAACATATAAACATAATACTCCATGTTTTTCGTGTTGCCCTTTTTGTCCAAAAACACTTCAATTCTTACGCAAATTCAGACGTGTCACGCCTGACAACCTAGGTGTAACATAAAAGGAATGTGTTGTGTGGCACATATGAGAGCCTATCTGCATGGATTTTCCACTTGGCTCTTGCAGAATGTTTTCGATAGTTCGAGTCGGAGGCATCTGGGCACAACAAACTCTTAGTTCAATTCTGAATTCATGCAAGGGTCGTGTATTTACCATCCGCAGTTGTTCCAGCACAAAAGAAGCAAATGAAGTTCAGAGCAGGCAGAGAAGTGGTGTCCGTGGGGTGGAGAAGCGATGGGGTACAGAGGCGTCAGGCAGAGGCCATGGGGTGTAAATGGCACAATAAACCAGTCTGCGATAATAAGGGCTTGTCTTTCACTTTTCAGAATGCGTGTCACGGCGCAACAGCTCGAAGATCTTTCATTGTAGATATTTGCCCCAAATCCGTCCATGGATCGATCAGTCTGTGCATAAGCGTCACTCAATTTGTTGTTCCATGCAATGAAGGGATAAACATATCTTATTGAACCCTCGTAGCTTTTAATTTGTCCACACATTGTGAATTTGCGGCACATCTACGTCCACGGTTCGAAGCTTGGGAGATCCACAGTTTTCAGATGTCAATATGGTATTTGGTGGCTATATGGTATTTTCTTCGAGTATAGCATAAAAGTGCGAAAATCGCTATATCGGGCAAGAGTTTTGAGTGTTTTTTTTTTCGAATGGAGGTTAAGCATTTGAAAATTTGCTTCAAGGAGCAGTTATTAGGTTAATTGATTGAACGACTCAGGAGGGTTTTGTTTGCGTTTGCAGTTTGTTGTCGAATTCTAGAGTGTTTGTTGAATTCACTAGATCAATTTTTAGAAGTAAATAAAAAGTAGTTTTTTGATCGAACGAATCAGGAGGGTTTTGTTTGCCTTTGCAGTTTGTTGTCCAATTGCAGAGTGTTGTTGGAAAGTGAGGTTGTGGATTCTGACTGCAACCACAGTTTTGTCGATTTGTCTTTTATGTCTGATGACCACGTCTCCATTTGACATGGATGGTCAATCGGATGAAGATTTTTTCGACAAGCCCGTTGACAATGATTATCCGATCACCAAATCTGATTATTTAGAGAATAAGACTAATCTAGAACTAATTTATTCTAAGACAAGACAAGTACACTAAGCCAAACCTCCACTCAAATTTTTCCTTTTTCCACATCTTAGATTTCGATTAGATTGAAGGACAAAAATAAAGTCTTAGAACTAATTTATTCTAAGACAAGACAAGTACACTAAGCCAAACCTCCACTCAACTTTTTCCAAACATGTTAGATTTCGATTAGATTAAGGACAAAAATAAAGTCTTAGAACTAATTTCTTGTGAGACAAGACCCTAATTTAATTTAGAACTAATTTCTTGTGAGACAAGACAAGTACACTAAGCCAAACACCCTAATTTAATTTAGAACTAATTTCTTGTGAGACAAGACAAGTACACTAAGCCAAACAGCCAAACATCCACTCAACTTTTTCCATGTCTATGTCTTAGATTTCGATGGCAAGAGCTATTTCCAACTCTTCCAACTCTATTGATACATGAAGCTCTCTTAAGAGATTCTATTAATGCTCTCTTAAAAGATTCTAAGGAGAGATTCTAAGGACAGTCCCAATCTCTTAGGACAGTCTTGGGACATGGGTTTTGACATCCCCTCCGTTCTCCGGCTAACAGATTCTGATTCTTCTCCGGCTAACAGATTCTGATTCCATAGTGATGGAGATATGCATGATGCCATCATCCATGTCGTTGTTTGTATTGATGCCCATTGAAACGAGTGGCATTGAAACGAGTGGCATGTAGTGTATCATATGCTATCTACCATCTGATATTAATTGCCACCAAATTTTGAATTGTATAATTGCGCTCCAAATTGGAATTTTGAATCTCAGAACCCGCGCTACCATATTTTGTTGAAATTGAAAGAAGCTTTGGTCGGTTATAGTTTCTTTTCTCAGCATGAGCTACCGGACGAGTTTGGTGCTAATCGCGATTGCGGTGGTTCTGGCTATCGTCGCCTCTGCTGGGGAGAAAACTTATTTTAGCGTTGCCATTGAGATATTGGGATTCTGGGTTTATGTATCAAATGACAGGCTGTTGCTCTGGAAGATGGGAAGCCGTAGTTTCTTTGCTCAACATAAGCTTCCGGATGAGGTCGGTGCTGATGGCGATTGCGGTGGTTCTGGCTATCGTTGCCTCTGCTGGTGAGAAAACTCATTTTAGCGTTGCCATTGGGATATCGGGATTCTGGGTTTATGTATCACATGACAGGCTGCTGCTCTGGAAGATGGGAAGGTGTGCATGCCTCCCATCATCATCAACCTACCATAGCTGATTCCAATAACAATTCTCATGCATTATATTTGGCCTCTGTGAGTCTCAGGTTTATCAACAGGGGTGTGAACAGGGGATTGGAATTCTAACATAATTACTCTTACCAGTTTGGCTCAGTGTATTTACTTTTGTAAATTCCTGAGTCAACATTTTCCACCCATATACTAGCCATAATTCCGATCGTCCCCTACCCTAGCTCTTATGGTGCTCGTTGACCTCCCAACCTGGTGGCTTCTTTTCATAATGTCCCTCGTTGGAATCCCCTCCGGGGTACTTTCTTTTTGATCGTTTTCGTGAAGTCCAACATTTGGGCATTTTAAACTCTAATAGGACTCATTTTGATGGGCAAAATTTAACAGAAGTCGGGGGTCAGAGCAAAGAAGAAGATAACACATGGTGTGTTGCAAGATACAGTACTGACCCCATTAGTTTGCAAGCAGCTCTGGATTGGGTCTGTGGCCTTGGTTATGCAGATTGTAGCCCTATACAACCTGGTGGGTCTTGCTATGCACCCAATACTTTATTCGCCCATGCCTCATTTGCATTCAAGAGGTATTATCAAAAAAACATGAAGGCACCAGGGTCCTGTGATTTCCAGGGTGCTGCAATGCTAATAGATTTCAGCCCAAGTAAGCCCAATAATATTAATATTCCCCCTTCCCCAATCTGCAACTCCAGTGTAAAAAAAATGGAATGTATGTTCATTTTATTGTATGGTTTGTTTGTTGTTTGAGCAGTTGATTTTTCTGCAGGCTTCTTCTAAAATGATTGTGCTTCTGTCATTGGCCACGTAGGTTATCTTGGCTGCTTCTACGCATTCAGGTAAATTCCCGCGCTCAAGTTTTACTGATATAAACCATTTAGCGTTCTTTGTCAAGGTATAGAGTAGTTCACTGGAATGGATCCTATAATTCTGCATGCATGACAGTATATTTTGCAACCCAAGAACAACTGGTTTTATGGTGCAAAATAATGTGTTCGGTATTTTGTTCTGTTTTTCAAGGTGTGGGCAAGAAGTTGCTGATGTGAGTCGAGGGCCAGAAAAGAAATCCTGCACTTCTATGCTCGCACTGCCTTTGCTTCTATGGTTGTCTCTTATTGTCACTCTTCTTGTGCTTTAATAGACTAGACTTCCATGAATGCAACCTGGTTGCCGATTTTATGCCAAATTTGTTAAAAGCAGTTGGCAAAAGAACCTGGTTGAAGATGTTATGGTAAATCTGTTTGCTAGCAAGTGTGGTATTTTGGAAATACTGGCTTGCTCAAATTTTGATTGTGATTATCAGGCTATTATACCAATGAGGTGATAAAATTTGGAAGGAAATGAATACTGTAAAATATTAGGCTTGATTTTCTTCTTGTAGTATGGCCTATACGAGAGTCGAGCATGACCAAGGCTTCAAATTCAAATGAATTCGACTGTAACTTCAATCATTAAATATTGTACTAATTCCTTCATTTCACCTATACAACTTTTGATGTCTTTTAAATGATAGTAGTAGTTCTCTGTTCTCATCAACTTTGCAAAATTATAAATCACTCATAATTCAAAATGGTTTTAGAAGACAATGCAAACAACAATATTCTGGGCACGTTATGAATTTAATTTTTGTGAGCACCTATCCTTATGAAAGAGAAGGGCCTTGAATCAGGGATCAGTACAAAATGTAGAAGGGCCTTGAATCAGGGATCAGTGCAAAATATTTACACTGGGTTTCAGTAAATGATATCTCATTTTTCACAACTTTTAAGAAATAGGGATATATTATTCTTATCCTAATACGAGGTAATAAATGGTGAGCCTAAATCTTATGTGAGGTGAGCCAAAAATTTATTGAGGTGTGATGAATTTTTTCTTATGTTGTTGTAAATAATATAAAATTGCAATGAATTGATAAATATGTTTGAATTGGAGAGATGCATCTCAATGGTTATAACCTATTGGTACATTGTGTATAAAAGGTGCAAGGCCTATACACAAACCCTTAGACTGGGAATGACTTGATCACTTCACTAATTGGTTTTAAAAAGCAATTCAAACTTTTTTATTTGGATTGGGAATGAGTTGATCACTTCACTAATTGGTTTTAAAAAGTAATTCAACATTTTTCTTAGACTGGGAATGACTTGATCACTTCACTAATTGGTTTTAAAAAGCAATTCAAACTTTTTTATTTGGATTGGGAATGAGTTGATCACTTCACTAATTGGTTTTAAAAAGTAATTCAACATTTTTACTTGGTTTGGGAATGAGTTGATCACTTCACTTTTTAATTTTGGTTTTAAAAAGCAATTCAACTTTTCTTCCTTGTCAAGTAAAAAGTAAAAGAGAAAAGATTCAGCATAGATGTTATTGGAAGTA
>APFE031032943.1:9205-51505 GCA_000404065.3 Pinus taeda | reverse complement strand
CCCCTTAATTCAACTTCCTTCCCTTCCGTAGAAAATTTCATGAAAAGTTCTTGAAAATTAAAAGCTATTGTACCCAAGGATTGTAGCCATTGGACTCCTAGTACAACATCAGCACCTCCCATTGGAATGGAAAGCATTGGGCTAGTCCATACATATTCTCCCATGGATAGCTTGATATTATGGCATTTTCCAGAGCAATTTATTGTTCCTCCATTTGCAATCATCACTTGACACTCTGGTGCTGGATATAGGAAGCAATTCAATTCTTTTGCTACCTTCCAATGAATAAAATTGTGAGTACTTCCTGAATCAATCAACACTATTACCTTTTTCTTCTTGATTTGTCCTTCTATCTTGATGGTTTGAGGAGTGGTCTTTCCCACCAATGCATTACAAGATATGGTCGGATTCATTTGTTCTTCATCTAGGCTTTGTTCCTGGAGTATATCCTCTTCTTTTGACCTTTCTTGCTCCTTTTCTTCTTCCTCTTCACAATCTATGTAGAATAATTTCTTCTCAGCACACTTATGACCTTTAGTGTATTTGCTATCACAACTGTAACAAAGCCCTTTTGCTCTTTTTTCTTCCAATTGTTTTGGTGTCAACCTTATAGGTTGTGGAAGACTAGGGGCAACAACGTTCCGTCTTTATAGTTGTGAGTGGTATGCTTCTTGGTTGCCATAATTTTGCTTTCCATTTTTCTTGCTAACCTGAATGCCTTCTCTAATGAATCAGGTTCCCAAAGGCGAACATCATGTTGGATATTATCCTTTAAAGACCCTATGAACACGTCAATCCTATGCTCCTCTGGAATATCTTTTAGCCTTATGTTCAATTTTTGGAACTCCTCAATGTGCTCCATTATTGAACCCTTTTGTTTGAGACTTATCAATTGGCTAAAAAAAGTGTTGCTTTTTGTATCCTCATAATGTGCTATCAATTCTTCCGTAAAAATTGCCCAAGTGGTAAATCGTTTACGAGAGCAAAAGCCATTGATACCATACAAACTGGTTTGGTTCCAAATATAAAGTTTCCATACGTTTACCTTTTGTGTGTTTGCACATTATTGAGATCGAAAGAATTGCTCCATCTGTAATATCCATGTGGCAGGATCCTTGCCATCAAACTTCCTCATATCAATTTTTGGAATATGTGTGGTGAGTCTTCGATCCAACATTAGAGTCTATGTAATCACGATTAACATTTCTTTTGTTCTCATCATGAGTTTCCTTTAGTACCCTTTCACCCTTATTGACCATTTCTTGTAGCAACTTATTCATATTTATCTTCAATTCTTCCATCTTATCATCAACGCCATCAATTTTAGCTTCTACGTCTTTCTTTAAACGATCAATCTTAGCTTCTACTTCTTTCCTTAAACCATCCATCTTACATTCTGTTGCTTTTTGTGCAAGTGACACTTGTTGCACTTGTTCTTGTAATTTTGATATATCATATAGCATTTCTTCTTCTTCTTCATGATTCATGCTATAGCTTTCAAGTTCCTTACTAGGTGTTTTCATTTTCTTTCCTCAGGGCATCAGTTACCGATAATAATGCTCTACTAGCCCTTTGAATTCCTTCAAAATAAATTTTCAAACCAATCTTAAGCAAAAATTTAAAAGAATCTACACACCTTTTCTTCACTTTGTAGGAGCTCGATATTTCCTCTGATGTATCTCTATACTTTCAGATCATCCAATTCTAAAATTGCAACATGTTGTATCCCTCTATTTCCTCTTTCCAATGCCACCAGTCTGATCCAAATTGGATTCTCCAAGGAAGAGTTATGCGAAATCTCCCACAGTGACCTGATTATAGACTAGTTCAATAGAGCGAAATTTTACGATGTGCCACGAGTCACTGTTTCAACCTTTGGCTCTGAAAAATATATACAAGAAACTAAGGTTTGTCCTCTTTCTGCAACTTCTTACTAAATTTCAATCCAATGCTCAGAGAAAAAGTTATGATGATTTTCCCCAGGTCACCTGTTTGGAATGTAATTCAGGAGTCTACAAAAAGACCAACTTCCTCAGATCATATCTCCATAAATATAGCGCAAACATCTCTGAATTTCGGACCCCAGATTCAGTGCGATGTCTTCTCAAATGGGTTTTTTTAGCTTCTGAAACATCACAGAAAAAACATTTTAGCGAAAATTCCACGATGACCTGTTTGGAGCAGCGAAACCCTAGAATCCAAAGTTCTGATACCAAATGTTATGAAACCATCTCAAGAAAAGATAGAAAAGATAGATCAATGCCTTAAAATTCAGCCTCTTCGAGGGGGAAACCTCCTTTACATTACATAGATGAACAATTCTTTGATGATTCAAATAACAAAACCTCCTTTCCATATATAGGAGTCTAAGGAGTCACAATATAACCCAGCCGACCTAACAATAATAATATAAAGCCACAAAAATAACAATAGAGAGATTCTATGGGGCACAGTAATAACAATATGGGGGCAATAGGGGCAGAAAAATATTAATAAGGGGTACAACTACAATAGTAATGGGGTAATCACTAGTATTATAAGGACCCAACACATATGAAAGATGTGCACCGAAGAGTTACAACAATTCAAGAGTCACAACACTTCGTATGGCCTTGCAACAACTATAAATAAACCAACATGTGGATGCTTTTGGAGGCAAATTTGTGAGCAATATTTGGTGTTTTGATTCTAAGGAGGCAGCAAGAAGAAAGAGGACGTTGAGTCGTAGTTTGAGGGTTGGTTGGTTTAGAAAGAGTTAATAAAGGTGAACTAGGGCAACGTAGTAAGAAGCATGAAGGATTATTCTTCTTGATATGTCAAGGAAAGGCTAAAAAAAGGAGAGCCACAAATTCAAGAACAAGAGGAAAAGGAGGGTCAGATATTGTGAAATATAGTTTTTTGTGTTAAGCAAACTGGTTGAGGTTGAGTTTAAGGTATATGAATAGATTGATATCTTTTCTAAGCCTTGTGAAACTAGTTGCAACCAAGAAGGAAGGGTTGAGCCCTATGTTTGATGCATTTGCGGATAAGAGGTGAAAGCCAAAGGCCCTGTGAGCATTTTGTGGAGGAATAGAGGAATTTTGGGTACAGGTGAGGGCCAAACCTATAGTTTTAACATTGGTAGTAGACCTGTAGTTGACACTCACTACCTATAGGAGTTTCTAGATGGAAGGACATGGACAAAAGAATAAGGCCATGGGATTAAGGAATCCATATGAAATAGTAAAAGGCCTTATAGAGAGTTGATTGGGAAATTTAAGGAGGGTAAGGAGTGCCCTGTGCGCTATAATAGGCAGTTGTAAGCCTTGGTGGAAAAGGAAAGCCATTGGACATTGTAGATGGGTAGAAAAGGACTTAAGGGAATTGGCTTCTACCCCAGGAAATTTGACAAAGGGCTTTTCTTGCAACTAGGAATTGTATAGAGATTGTAAAGGGACATTATCCCTATTATGGGAGCCCTTTGATTTTTAATAAAATTTATTATGATAAATTTATTTTAGAAATTAAATTTTGTGTACTTTTGTGAAACTATCAAAATATAAACCAAATCCGAGGTGAAAGGAATTATAACATAGTATCAAAGTTAGTTTGAAGAGAACTTGGATCTAGGATATGCAAAAATATTAGCTCTAGGAGGGAGCTATGAGATTGTTTCAAGAAACAATAGTGTTTCCAAGAGATTTGGCTAGGTGTTCCATTGTGAGACATGGAGCAGAATGCCCAAACAAGGAGTTATGGATTATTGTTACTTGGAGTGGTAGGATGGAAGTTTTGGTGGATTAGTGGAGAAATCAGTGCAAATCGGTATGTTGAGTGGTAGGTTTCCAATACCGTTGATGGACTTCCATTGACTTGTAAAAGTTACAACAACTCAAGTGCCTTGGTAGGGAGTTATTTAGTATGGATGAGGTAGCTTCATATGGGTTGCAGTTTGATGAGTTTTTCGAGATAGTATATTCATTGAGTTGAAAATTTTCACATATGGCAATGGAGATATGTGCATATGAGGTGTTTGACTCAAGAGGGGGAGGAAGCTTGTAGAGTTGAGTTGTAGTGGTCTAGAATGGACTAGGCCCAGTGTTCAAACATATCTCAAGATAAAAATTGAAAGGAAACAAGTTAAGTTACAACATGTGAATATGCTTTCATTGCATTACCTTTTGGGATGGAAAGCGGAGTTGCTAAAAGGAATATTGGGTTAGCTTAGGGGGAGTCTGGCTTTAAAGGGAGACTGTGAGCGCATAGGGAAAGTCGACCACCCTAGGGAAGTATAACCTTAAGGTTCAAGAGAGAGTCGATTCTTCCATACCATTAGAGTAAATCCATGGATCACGCAAGGAAGTTATGGATTTTGCAAGGAAAAGCATGGATCATGCAAGGAAATCATGGTACGTGCAAATAAAGTCATGGTGCATGTAAGGAAATTCATGGTATATGCAAGGAAGTCTTGGACCATGTAAGGAAATTCATGATGAGAGATAAGCATGCAAGGAAATTCAGGGTAAATGAAAGGAATTCATGACCATGCAAGGAAAATTCATGAAGTTGGAGATTTCTAGGAACAAGAAAATTCATGGTGCTCTGAAGTGGGAGGCTTCTAGAAGCATGGTATCTTTAAAGATTTGGGTCTTCCGAAAGGATGTGGTTGTAGATAATATTTTGAGACAGGTTGAAATACCTTCCTCTCTAAGAGGGAGTGTTGAAATATTGGTAGTTCAAAATGTATTTCCCATTGAAAAATTCCTTTGGGATTTCTGGTGTGTTTATATGAGTTTTTCACCCAAGGAAAAAAAATTTAATATTCCTATATTGAGTTGAGATGAGTGAGCTTGAGAAGATGGAATGTCAACACAGGCATATGAAGGTTCAACTGGGAGCCAATGAGTCATGATGGTTAAGGATTTTCACCCTTCGCATGACCTTGCAACGATTAAATAAACCAACATGTGGATGATTGGCAAACAAATTTTTGAGAAAAATTCAAAGTTCTAATTCTAAAGAGGTCGCAAGAAGAAAGAGGAGGTTGAGCCCTAGTTTGAGGACCAACTGGTCTAGTTGAAAATAATAAATATGAAATAGGGTAGCATAGTAAGGAGCATAAAGGATTATTCTTCTTAAGAGGTCAGATAAATGCTATAAAAAGGAGAGCAATAGTTGCAGGAATAGGAGGTCAAGGGGGGGGGGGGGGATCTTATGAATTATATGGTTTTGTGTGATTAAGAAAGAGATGGTTGAAGGTGAGTGCAAGGTTTGTGGACAAATTAGGCATTATTTTAGGCCTTGTAAATCTAGCCAAGAAGGAAGGGCCAAGCCTTGTGTTTTATGCATCTGTGGAAAAGAGGTGAAGGCCATAAGGCTTGTGAGCATTTGCAAAGGAACAAAGGAGGTTCAAGCCCAAGAGAGGGATGAATATATAGTTTTGACATAAGACATAGGCATGAATTTGTCATTTTCTTCTTATAGGGTTGCTATATGGAAGGTTATTACAAAAAGGATAAGATTGGGGGCTTAAGGAAGCCAACCGCAATAGTAATGGCTTTGCAGAGAGTTCAATGGGAAGTTTAAGGAGGGAAAGGAGTGCTTTGTGTGTTAAGATAGGTAGCTGTAAGTCTTGGTGGTAAAAAATAGCCAGTAGAATTTTCAGTTGGTGAGACAAATACCTGAGCTAATTGGCCTCTATCCTAGGAAATTTGATAAAGGGTTTGTCTTGCAACTAGGAATTATACAGGGATTGTAAAGGAGAATTACCGCTAGTAGATGAGCCCTTGGATTTCTTGTTAAAAGACATAAAAAAAAATTATTTTGGAAATGAAATTATGTGTGCTCTGCATCATCTAATTTATGGTGTTTTCCATTGCATAAAAGTTTTTAAAGTTATGCATTTCAGCGTGTTTATGTTTTTTGTTTTCTGAAACTTTCAAAACATAAACTAGACCTAGGGTGCATGAAATTCTAACATGAGATTCAAACTAAAAAATGCAAAAATGGAAGAGTTAGATTTTATTTATCATGAAAATATTTTAAGTGCTAATTATGCCAATTTAAGCATAAAGGTATGTAAAAATACTCTTCCTCCTTTGGTAAAATCTTGCTCCTTTTTCCTTTTATTTTGGTGGGAAAGAGTTATTCATTGGGTGAAAGGGGAGATCATGTCTAGATGTAATTTTCACGTTTTTAATTAATAAATTTGGTGTGGAATTTATGCTTATGATATAAAATTTTCTTTTCTCTTTTCCTTAATTACTTTTTTAATTGAAGCATATTGATATTAAATTTCTATATAGTTTGGAAGTGGGGATGGAAAGAAATATTAAAATAGTAATTGTTTGGGGAAAGTGGTCCAATTTTGACTTGGACATAATTAGTAAATAATAAAGTTTATGGTGAATGAAGCTAAGAAGTGGATAATAAATTATTACTTATATTCTCTAGAATTTGGCCCAATTATTTAAATTGGACACGAATCAATAAAAAAAAAAAACTTTTGGGAATGGTCCAATAAAGAATTCCTCCAATAAATGTAAATATTTTTTTCAATAGAAAAACTGTGTGTAATTTTATTCATCATAAAAGAAAAAATTACATTTTGCATGTGTTTATACATTCCATAATAATCATACTGAGAGATATAGAACTCTCCATCAAAATAAACCTCGAAGTTTTAGCATGAATACCATGGAAAAAGTCCAAAACTACAGACTAATTCAACCCTAGGGGCTATACATGCAAAACGCTAAATTGGAAACCAACATTACATGGTAGGGTTTAAAAACCCCATCAAAAGTTAACCAACGAAAATGGAGATATAAATGTTCTCTAAAAAAACTATAATAGGGAATAGGTTGTACTAACAGCGACAACATCAAGCCCAAAAACGGGCAGCAAGAAGTAGTGACACAAACCCATGAAAAACTTGGCGGAGACCTTTGAACCAACACATGCAAAACAAGAAGAGTGACGACAAGTAACAACTGTAGGCGATAAGAAGTAGACCACAAATCTTAGTAGGAAGAATTTCGAAATGACCCCAATATACTGGTGAAAGTAGCAACAAATAAGGGCACATACGATGGTGGAAAAAAGGCTGGATGACAACAAGCATATCCCCAACCAAAGGGTCGAAAAAGACAAACTCAGTAGAAGCAACCAAAACACAAAATGAACACTCTACAAAGAGAGCGCCTATCAATGGTAGTGAAACCCACCAAAATAGAGGAAGAAGACCCCCAACCTCAAGTACAAGAAGGCACGAAATAGCAAGTCGAGGCAGCTAGGGTTCTAGTCGCCCTGCCCCCCACTCCCTTAACACCGCACCCCAACTTCTATGAATAAATATAAATGTTATTTGCAAGGTTTTTATAAAAATCCCTTGACCTAGTTAATAAAATAATAATGTTACAACGGAAAAGGTAAAAATACTTCCAAAAAATAAATAAATATGTAGTAATTCATGAGGAAGGCAAGGGATGGCATGGCAGGGCTAGGTGATTTTAGGCATTGACAAGTCAACACAGTTGAGGTGACATGTCAGACTAGTTTCCACATCACTTTCCATGTGTCAATGTTGATCCAGATTTAAACGGGAATGCAACAAATTACAGAGATAACCATAAAAACAAAGATGCTGAGGAAATAATACTTCATTTCATTAATGTAAAATACTAAAATATTCTTACAGACAACAATGGAAATAAACTAGCTAGGGCGATGGTAGCTTATCTCTGAGAAGAGATGTGGCATCTACATGCCTCTGAACTGTGTTACAATGAGGCTCGAAGGCCTATTTATTGTTGAGAAATAATTGAAAACCCTAAACATTGAAAAACATAACCCTAGAAGATGAAACGCCAAATTCTGGGCCCCATCTGGGTAAATTGGTACATCAACTTCCCGGGGTCGTAACTTTGGCAAATGATCTCTGTTTGACGCGCGGAATATCTCGTTAGAAAGATCTATCTAAGAACTACAACTTTGTGAAGAGAAAGATAGGTCTGTGGACCCATGTTTCTTCTAATTTTCCCAAAAAACGTCATTTATGTCCTCAAAACAACTCCGGAAATTCAGGACCCAAAAAACTGCTAAAAATAGTAAATTGTGCTACAATTAAGGAAACTGAAAAGCTAAAAGAAACAATGGTGGGGGTCCAAGTGGACTTGGGAGGTGGCCACCAATATGCACCTGGATCATTCCTCCCCCCTTAGGAAGTAGTGGTCCCCATTGCGTTGAGTTCCTCCATGAGATGAGGAAACTTTTGTTGAACTTGGTCCCTGGTGAGCCACTTGCCCTAGTGAAGGAGTTGGTCTGCTTTAACAACTCGATACAGTTGGATATTCTGTTGGCGAGTGCGATTGATCTTTGTGTCCATGATCCGATCAATTGCTGCTTGTTCCATGCAATCTGGATTTGACTCTGCAGGTGTGAGTTGTTCTGCAATGTCGGATGTGTCTAGTAATGGTGGAAAGTATGGCCGAAGGCAATCCACATTGAACATTGGGTGCAGGCCAAGGAATGGGGGAATGCTGAACTCAAATAAATTATCTCCCATAGCCTTGGTAATGGTGTAAGGACCATATCGGAGTGGTCTGAGTTTTTGATAGGCTCTGGTAAGGCGTTCCTTTTGTAAATGCAACCAGACTTTGTCGCCCACCTGAAACTTGTGTGGCATCCGATGTTGATCATGTCGCTGCTTGTACTTGGCATTTGGTTTCTCTAGAATCTCATGGACCTACTGGTGAATATATTGGATGTGCTCAATAAATTTGGCTGCCTTATCTGTTTTGGCCTAGACATGAGCCAAATCTGTGTGAGTAGCTACAATTGGCATGGCCGCATCAATTGGACATACTGGCTAGAATCTCAAGCCCACCTAAAAATCGTTATGGTTAGTTGAGTTGCGGAGAGCCTGGTTGTAGTTGTGCTGAACATAGGGGAGGCTCTTTCCCCAGGTGCCTAGATGGTTTGAGTTGTACATGCGCAGAATGTGTATGATCATCCTGTTGACAACCTCTGTCTGGCCATCAGTTTGAGGATGGAAGGTTGTGGACTTAGTGAGTTTGGTGTCCAGCATTGACAGAGACTGGACCAAAATGTATTGAGGAACCTACTATCTCGATCTGAGATGATAGACTGTGGGATCCCAAAGTGTACCCATACTTGTTCACAGAAGAGTTTAGCAGTGGCTTCTGTTATAATATTCTTCTTACTGACCGCCTTAATGGTCATCTTCGAGAACCTGTCGACGACCACAAAAGTGCACTCATTTCCATACTTAGTGGAAGGAAGGCCTGACATGTAATCCATGGAGATGGATTCCCAAGGTCAACTACGGGTAGGCAGCGAGGTATAGAGGCCTTGCTTCTCTATGGTCAGTTTGGCAATGGCGCAGCCAGTGCATGATCTGATGTACTTCCCTACATCCTATCTAAGATTCAACTAATAGAAATACTTTTTCAGTACTGCCACCATTTTCTCAACCCCGAAATGCCCAGTACCCCGACTATAGTGTGCTTCCCAAATCATCTTGGCATGCTCACTTGAAGGAACACAAAGGTGACCCAGGTGGCATAACGAGGCATCCTGGAGGTGAAAACCTGGAACATGCTAACCCTCCAAGACTGTCTAGTATGTGTGGCCAAATTCTGGGTCGCTTTTGTAGAGAAGTGGCAAATCAGAAGTCTTGTGGCCACTAGAGTTGAGCACGGTGGTTAACACCATGATTGATGGTTGATTGAGGCAATCTGCAACAATATTGGTGTTGCCCTTCTTATTCTTGATATTCCAATGGAACTGTTGCAGGTATGTGGACCACTTCTGATGGTGATCATTCTGCAATTTCCCTTGGCTCTGTATGAACTATAGGGGTTGGTGGTCTATGTGGATGACTGTTTCCTTCCCCAAAATGTAATGCTTCCATTGTTGGCAAGCCTACACAATGGAATACATCTCTTTGTCATAAGTGGGATACTTCCGGACTGTGTCTGAAAGTGTCTCACTGTGATATGCCACCGGATGCCCATGTTGAGTAAGGACTTCCCCAATAGCATAGTCAGAGGCATCTGTCTCAACCTCAAATGGTTGTTGCAAGTCTGGTAATGCAAGCACTGGTGCCGTGTAGAGACGATTTTTCAACTCTATGAATGCCTTCTGTTGAGATTCATACCAAAAGAATTTGTCTTTCACTCCTCCCTTGGTGACTTGACTCAAGGGCCAACTGATATGAGAAAATCCCAACACGAATCTGCGGTAGAAGTTGGCAAGGCCTAGAGAGTTGTGGAGCTCTGTGAGAGTAGTTGGAGATGGCCAATCCCAAATGACTTGGATCTTGGCTAGATCCACAGGCGCCCCCTTGTTCATCAATAATGTATCCCAGATATTGAACCTGGGTCATGCCAAAAGTGCATTTCTCCAAATTGGCACATAACTTGTGTTGCCATAGTGTTTGGAGAACCCGTCGGATGTGGTGGAGGTGTTCTTCCCAACTCTGGTTGAAGATCAAGATGTTATCCAAGTATACCACTACAAATGAGTTAGTGAATGGCCGCAAGATGTCGTCAATTAGCCTCATGAAGGTTGCAGGAGCATTCGTTAATCTGAAAGGCATAACCAACCATTCAAAAAGGCCCTCTTTGGCTTTAAAGGTAGTCTTCCACACATCGAAGGGTTCGATTGGTACATGGTAATATCCTAACTTCAAATTGATCTTACTGAAATAATTTTCCCCCTTTAGTTGGTCCAAGAGGTTTTCAATCCACGGGATCAGGTACCTATTACAGACAGTGATCTTGTTCAGTGCCTGATAGTCAATACAGAGTCTCCAAGTCCCATCCTTCTTCTGTACGAACATGATCGAGCTCCCACAGGGTGATGAACTCGGATGGATGTGACCTTTCTACAGTAGCTCCTGAGTCTGTCTCTTGATTTCATCATTCTCTAGAACATAGCACTGATATATTAGTCCATTGGGCAACATCACACCTAGTGTCAGATCGATGGAGTGCTTTACCTGACAGTGTAGAGGAACCCCTACAAGGGAGGTGAAGATGTCCTCGTACTCCTCCATGACCTTGTCCATCTGTAGTTGTCGTGCAGAGGGTCCTTGTAGGTCATGGTCACCGTCTTCTTCTTTCCTTGAGGGTGTATCATCAGGAAAACAAATTTTCCAGTTTTGGAAATGAGCTTATTGCATTGTTTTGGAGTAACCGAAGAGATGGCGGTAGGCGGTGCTACCTCTGGTATCTTGTACAACTTATTTCCCAAGTAACAATAATAGCACCAGGCCTTGATTCATAAACATCATGTCACTTCCACAAGTATGGTTTTCCTAATAATACATCACAAACTTCAAGGGGAGCAATGTCACACAATACCTCATCCGTGAAGGGCTTGATGTTGTATGAAAGGTGACACTGTTGGCTCACGTGAAGATCATGTCCTTGGTGAAGCCACCCGATGGTGTACGGTTGTGGACGTGTTCTGGTCGATAAGCCCAACCGCTTCACGACCTCTGCTAAAATGAGGTCCTTTTGGCTCCCACTATCGACAATGAACTGTAGAGGGGAGCCCTTTAGCCACATCTAGGAGTGGAAGAGATGCTCCTCCTCCTCTAGATCTTCGGGTTCCTCCTTTTGTATCTTCGTGGTGGCAACAGTGGCTTTGGGCTCTGCATCAATAATCTGCTTCCCTTTGTCATTCCCCTTTTTGGGTTCTAACTCTGAGTCAGAACATGCATTTGATTCTGAAACCTTTAACTCGGCCATCAGTGACTGCTTGGCCCGACACTCACTTGTGTTGTGAGTGGAGCTCTTATGGAATGCACACCACTTTCTCATGTCCTTTTTCGGTTTCACGACGCTGTTCTTTGCTTGCAGCTTTGGTGGGTTGTCTTGGGCCGCCCTGCCTTGGCTTTGTCCTTTGTTCTGCTATTTGGGGACACCTTTCCCTTGCTTCAGATTTGCAGATCCAAAGTCTCGCTTCTTCTGTTTAAAATTTTGCTCAACCTTGACTGCATATCAGTATGTTGGGCCAAGCAAGGGGATGTTCAGTAATTCTATTTCTTCCGGGATATACTTGTGCAGGCAGCCGCGGTATTTGAGTACCAAATGCTGCTCCGAATCCTTGATACCCAACTTCATGCGAAGGGTATGGAAAATATTAGTAAACTCTAGCACATCTTCGTCTCTCCCCTACCGCAGGGTGATCCACTTTATGTATTGATCCTCATAGCTTTCGACAGGGTAGTACTGCTCCTTGATGGCATCCCGGAATGAATCCCAAGTAGGTGCAGCTGTAAATAGTGAACTTGTACTTTCATCCTTTTTCTCGTAGTAGGTTTCCCACCAGTCCTTGACATGGGGGGTTGTTTTGAGAAGAACGAAAATAATCTCTTCCCGACTAGCAAAATCATGAACAGAAAAATAACCCTCTAGCAGATTTAACCATTTATCGATTGCACCTGCGTCTATCTGACCCTCGAATATGGGGATTTCAAAATTAACTTGTACCTTAAACAGTGTGGCATTTCCAAAGCAACTGTTGGAAGCCAATGCGTCGCCCCTGGATAACCGCTGAAGGATCTGGGCAAAGTTGTCCATCATCGCGTTCCTTTGTCACTCGAGGGATTC
Source organism: Pinus taeda (assembly GCA_000404065.3). Taxonomy (NCBI): domain Eukaryota; kingdom Viridiplantae; phylum Streptophyta; class Pinopsida; order Pinales; family Pinaceae; genus Pinus; species Pinus taeda. Next base: position 38,885 of record APFE031032943.1, on the reverse strand, counting down.
TTCGAGCAAGATTTTGATAAGATCTCCTGCACCCTCATCTTTCTTTTCATCTGCCATGGGAAGCTATCGGGATTTGTGAGGCTGGTCTTACAAAGGTTCGACCAGTTCAATCCCTATCTCCTTATATCCCGACCACGTTGGGGATATGCAAAGAAAGACAAAGAAAAAGTAGACCGCTTTGATACCATTAATCTGGATTTAAATAGGAACACAACAAACTACAGAGATAACCATACACATTGAGATGTAATGGAAATAATATTTCATTTCATTAATGTAAAATACTAAAATATGCTTACAAATAGTAATGGAAATAAACCAGCTAGTGCGATGGTAGCTTATCTCTGAGAAGAGATGTGGTGACTATAGGCCTCTGAACTGTGTTACAATGAGGCTCAAAGGCCTATTTATTGTTTAGAAACAATGGAAAACCCTAAACACCCAAAAACCTAACCCTAGAAGATGAAACGCCAAACTGTGGGCTCCGTTTGGGTAAATTGGTACATCAACTTCCCGAGGTCGTAAATTTGGCATATGATCTCTATTTGAAGCGCAAAATATCTCGTTATAAATATCTATCTGAGAACTACAACTTTGGGACGAGCAACAAAACATCGTTTAGGGCCTCAAAATGGCTCTGGAAGTTCAGGGCCCGAAAAACTGCTAAAAATAGTAAACTTTGCTACAATTAAGGAAACCGAAAAGCTGAAAGAAACAATGGTGGGGGTCCAAGTGGACTTGGAAGGTGGCCACCAATATCCACCTATGTCACATGTTGGCTTGGTGTTGGTATAAAATTATTTTAAGGGTCATATCTTTGTGTCCCGTAATCTTAATGAGGAAAAAAGTAACTCATCGGAAAACTCTAAATGAGCAGAAGATGATGGAGGATTTAAAAGTAAGCTTGAAGTGAGTAAATCAAAGTGAAAATTCACAACCCCACCTCCTTAAGGTACTTAGGCGGTTGGCTATTTTACATTAAAATAATAAGCACATACACCATTAAGTAACATAAGATATAATTCGAACCTCTTAAGGACATATCTAGAAGAAAAGATTAAAAGAGAATGATGAGGCTTAAATTTAGTCATGGTGGGGCTAAATGTGGGATCCCAAGCCTATATATAATCATAGCATGACATCTAAATGGAAGGTTTGGGTGCTAACTAGTATGCCCATGAAGGGTGGGAACTACCACATAATTATGGTGTGCAAACACGAAGTGGTAATGTCGCAACCTAATGTGATTGAACCTAACGCATAATGATGGTAACACGATGATTAATAATGCAACATGGTGTTGCAAGGACTGTGTAGGGAAAACCCTATCACTATATGCCACTAAATAACATGTAACTCATAGTTCAGTGGAAGCTTCCATAGAAATAGGTTAAATAAAATATCACTAGATCCTAAAGGAAACATCTAGAAACACTAGATCGTAGGTAAAATTACATAGTAAAATATCATAAAAGTAATAATGAAGCCTAAATTAGAAGTAATGAAAGGATTTTACCTATTGAAACTTCTGATGTAGATTGTGAGGGGTTCCATTGATGCAATTCCATTTCATTTAGACCAAGAAAGAATGAGAGTGTGTTTTTTGTTTGTCCAAATTTTATAATTTATTTACATTTTTAGTACATGATGTATTGGTTATATATTTTATATGCAAATGGTTTGGATCTTACTTATGACTTCAAATGATGTGATTGGAAAACCTTAATTATGTAACCTCCTAGTCTCACCATGGATGTTCCTATGATGAGGGTCAAGGTGATCCTACTAGCATATGTAAATCAAGAACCAAACATGATAAAAATCAAAATTAATTAACCCGCATCCAAAAATAAAGAGCACTCACATCACACACCTATGTATAAAGCACAATATGTCTTGACAATTTATGCAGAGTAGAGCCATTGTTTGTCTTAGGCCAAGTATTCCCATTAATATTGATGAACTCCTGCATTGTTGTTGTCATCGCATGTCACGCAAATGAAGTCATCAATTCTATTTTAAGTGAATTCATTCCTTGGACAACAGGGTCATCTTTTTTATCTATTTGAAACCAAATACAAATGGGGGATAGAGCACAACGTTATTTCCCTCCAAATCTAAGTTATTCTTTCAATCGATGCTATGGGGAAAGGAGAGTATGCCTTTATTAGTTATGATAGATTCTCTTGCATGATCCTAGCTATTGCAGCTCCAGGAATCCAATCCTAACTCTCTCATTCAATGGCCTACCCATAAGAGGCAAAACATACCTATGTCAAAGTTATTTGTCATTAAATAATATGAGGAACAACCCGATCTAATTTACTTTTATTAAGTAAAAGTATATCTACCAATGCGTCAAATAAAAAACTCAAGATCAGACACGTTGGAAGAGAAATTCCATAGATCTATATTAATTAACAAAGAACATACAACAACAAAAAGATACTTTGAGACTTGTTGCAATATCTTTCGATGCCAAGTTCCTCAAGACCTTCCCTTTCTTTCTCTTTATTTCACTAGTATAATGGCTCTATTTATCCTCTTATATGAATTTAGAAGATCTTAGAGATAGGCTTGATGGCATGTGAATTATCTAGGACAAGTCATAATAGGCTTAATGACACGTGAACTAAGCAATTACAATTCATATACATGCATGATGACATTTGAGATATGAAATTACAAGTCACTCACAAGTTCCATACCCAATTATGAGCTTTTCCCAACCTATGATGATATGTTTCTCTATTATGAATATTTTGCTCAGGTTCATACTAAATTATGAACTTTTCCAAGTCACTATGATCTTTCTTCTCAATTATGAAATTGTGACAAAATAATTAATTTTTTTAATGAAACAATTATGAAATTTTTACTCAATTATGTAGTTTTAGCCTCATAACATCTAATAGCATCCTTGCAAGCCTTATTGTGGTAAATAGAAGTATACATTAATTTCAAAAATTATAACTACGTGTAGCGCTATCATTAATAGGTACCAACCACCTAGTGAGCCTTATTCAATAAATATGGTCATTTTCACTTTAAGTAACTACCTCCTAACTATATAAAGTTCCTTATCCAAAAAAGTTAGCCTCGTATAGTAATTGACTTACTACTAGGTACTCATACTAGAGCTAGACTCTAATAATCACCATAGTGATTCAACTACATGAATGAACTAATAACCACTTCAATAAATAATTATTACACAAATGTTATTAGTAAGTATCATTATCACTAACATTAATAAAAAAATAAAAATGATCACTTTATACAATAAATATTTTAAAATTATTCATAAATATTCCAATCTATAATATTATAACTTACTATTTCAAAATATATGTTAACATAATATATTATTTAATTATATGTAAAATCTAATTATTATAATAATTTTAAATATAGTTGAAGCATCAATCACAACTAAATTAAGATTAATATCGAGAGATTCAATCTTCATTGGATAATTGTCATCCCAATCTTTCAACATGATAAGCCAATCTCTTCCTTCAATATCATATATCCACATCAACCATAGATAACATGATAAGATAATGAGATATGGTCATTGGAAGAATACAAATTGTGATAATCCACTTACATGAGATTCATTTTTAAATGAAGAAATCAACCATAGATAACATGCATTGAATTTCGTTAACATATGCAAATAAAGATAATGAGATATGGTCATTCGAAAAATATCATAGGCAAATAAAGATAATGAGATACGCTCATTGGAAAAATATAAATTGTGATAGTCCACTGACATGAGATTCATTTGTAAATGAATAAGAAAGAAGTACGAGACAAGCCTCAGATCTAGAAGAATTGAAAGATAAAATGAAAAGGAGCAAATAGAAATAAGTTTGAGCTTTAAAATAAAGTATTTAAAGGATATATTTTTTTAGAATTGTAAGTTTATTTAAAAAAAAATTAAGTTAAGTAAGATTTTGTGATTTCAATATTTTTCGGAAAATTTATTTCTTTAAAAATAGTTTTCATTCTCATCTCAAATTTAATAAAAATTAAACACAACACAAACTAATTAATCTACACCTCATAAATACTTTGCTTTTTATAAAAACAATTAATCAAATTATAACACAAATAAATTATTCTACATCTCATAAATACTTTGCTTTGTAAAAACAATTGATGAATTTATATTATTATTTTATTTTTTTACTAAATTGAAACCATCCCTTCTGGTCTCCAGCTAGAACCATTCCAACATGGGCACTATAGCTGCAACCACTTGTGATGTGCATATCTTAAACACTAAAAACCTTGGATAATAGTGGTCAAAAGAGAGTTCACCATCTAATAGCTTCACCTAGAAGTCAAGGTGCCTTTTCAATTCTTCAGCTAAAAGCCAAAGCGCCCATGTTCAGAGGAAATGAAAATTTAGAAGTCAAGGTGCCTTTTCAATTCTTAAGCTAAAAGCCAAAGCGCCCATGTTCATAGGAAATGAAAATTTAAAAATGGTGATTGGACAACCAAGCTGAAACTTATTAAATGAGTGATATCAGTCGCTACAGCAACACGGACATGCTTTGAACAGCATTGTTGTTTTCTTAGAGACAATATCTGAAAATCCTCCACTACAGCCATCACCTCAACGCAATCTCTTAATATCCATCCACTGTGGCTGTCACCCATAAGCCAACAGGCTTTTCCTGACCCTATCGCCATTATAGGGACGTTCTTGTCAGTTGGCTATCTGTTGTCTGACAAGCGACACGCGATGCAAGCGACTCAGAGCGCCAGTGGCGCTAACTTTTCCTTAATTCTATGGAATGCGGCTTTCCTCACCCCGCCTTTGTAATCCCACCACAGGACCGACGTAGAGGAGGAGGTGACGTTTTTGATAGGAAAACAAAAAAAGATAAAAATTTGAATTACAATTTTTTTTTGGCTAAACCTATTTTTATCCATTTTTACTATTAAAAAATTATTCAAAAGAGATTACTTTTCAAAATTGTCACCTCCATAAACAACACCTTCATGTTCTGATGAACGGGGTGGAAATGGAGAAGGAAGATTGAAGCCGACTAGAGATAGGTGAAGGTTACCAGTATTGGGGCCGGAACTGATGGCATATTTAGATTCGAGGGGCCACGAACAGCTCTATTGGCGAACCCTTACAGGCAAATCTGCAGCCGGATATAGTGGGGCATTGGATTCTCCATACATTTTTAGTATTCTGTACACTGCGGTATGGGTTCTTTATCCATGTATAATTACTGGGTAGTTTAAAAAGCCTATAAAATAATTTAGAAAGTCAGGTAAGATTATTTAAAAAAAAGTTGCAGAATTTTTTTAAAATCTTGTTTATAATTGTATTTTTTGTGTCTAGGAGGTTCTTGATCATGCTGAATCTATTTCCATCTTAAAAAATCAATTTAAACACTATAACTATTTGATTGAAATTCTTTTTACCAGATTCCACAAAAAAAACTGTTATTCAAGTCCATTAATTATAGTATAAAAGAGTGTGATTTAACTATTTTATGTTTTAACTTTTATTACAGTATATTTAACATAATTTCTTGTTAAATTGTATAATTTAATTATTTTGATGTGAGATTTAATAATATAAATTTTGGTATTAAGACTTTGTAATCCATAATGAATTAAGAAAAGTTTTTTATAAAAATCACATAAGAGAAATTTTTGGGCAACGTCTTTCAAACCAACAAGTGTGGTTCTTCATGAGGTTGATGAACCACACTTGGTTCGAAACACTTAGGCCAAAAATTTCTCTTATGTGATTTCTACAGAAAGATTTTGCTTAATATAAATTTTATCAAATAAATTTTTGTTACTTAAAATATTTTTATAGATGTATATATAAAGTCAACGTCTTAAAAAAAAACTACACATTCAGTTTCCACTAAATTTCAAACAAAATTAACCTAAAAATAACTAAAATATAAACAAATTAAAGCACAACATTCAAAATCACATAATTACATCAAATAAATGATGAATTTCTTCTACATTAACCTTAAAAAAAAAATCCGCATGGGGTAGCTCAAGTGGCAATGGCCGTGGAAATGAAGTATCACCGAACCAGAGATCTTGGATTCGATTCTTGTGCTACCCTCCCCGGAAATGAGGTGAATAACAAACATGTAAAAACTCGAAAATGAAAAAGTCCTACCGAAACTTACAAAAAAAAACCATTAAAAAAAATACAACATTAAAAACCACATAATTACATCAAAATAAAACATATAAATTTTAAAACAGATTCATAAAATAAGAAAATACGATAATAACTCAGGAAAACAAATCCTTAAAACTATTTATTCCCTATTACATTTAGGTAAAAAAACAAACTTTATTGAAAAATTATATTGGTATATAAATTGAATCAAGCTTGTTGGAAGGAGAAAGAAGCATGGATATTCAAATCCATGAGCTTTTTTGTTGAAATCATACTCTCCTTTTTTTACAAGTAAACTCAGGTCAAAAGATATAAAAATATTGTTAAAAACATTAATCAATATAAATTGAATCAAGCTTGTTGGAAGGAGAAAGAAGCATGGATATTCAAATCCATAAAATCATACTCTCCTTTTTTTACAAGTAAACTCAGGTCAAAAGATATAAAAATATTGTTAAAAACATTAATTTTAAAAATAAAGAAGACTAAGTGATTTTGCAGTCGTTAAAGAAACAATCCACACACATTTTGAATCTTTGTACGCTAAAAATGATGAAGCTAGTCCTAATCACGTTCAAGAAAAGAAATAAAAATACTAAAAAAAATTAACTCAAATAATCATTATTAGATTATATTACTCCATTCCTCATCATTGAAGAGGATGCATATATGTCAAATAATTAGAAGTACTTAAAATAATTCAAATAATCTTTGAAGAGGCTGCATATATGTTTCACGAAATAGAACTAAAATAATTAAAATCTTCTCTTCTCCTTTCCTAAATTAAGTTGGTTGTTATTCTTTGGTATACTAAAATGTTTTATTCAATATGCATATCAGAATATTTGATTTATGAGCCATATTAAACGGTAGTTTGTTGTTATATTTTTAAAATATTATATATAAAATCTATATGAAAATAAAATAAATTATATATTTCCATTAATATTAAAAATGTAAAAATATAAGAAATATTTTAATTTAATTATTTTATTTTTTTTTTCTAAATAAAGTTGATATAAAAATGTATTATTCAGTATGGATATTGAAATATTTTTTTTATAATTAACACACATTTTTATATAATTAACATATTCTTATTGTAAATATTACATGGTCAATTGAACATATAATGAATTACACATCATTTAATATCAATAATATTATTTTTAGGTGTTATCTCTCAACTCTATGCTAAGTAGTGAAAGAATTACATATCTCTCACATACTCAAAAGTAAATTATTTTTTTACTTTCAATTATTTTATTATAGTTTCATTTCTCATACTCTCTCTCAACTCAATGATAAGTAGTGAAGGAATTATATATCTCTCTCATACTCAAAAGTAAATTATTTTTTTCCTTTCAATTATTTTATTATAGTTTCATTTCTAAGGCTCCCTTGCCTTCATAAAGCCTTAAATGCACTATCTGAAATGACAAACAAAACAAAACAAAAAAACAAAAACTAATATCCTTTAAATAATATAAAATAGTTATTTCAATTTATTAAATAAACAATATTATTATTATTATCTTTAAATAATAAAAATATTACACTTATAGATAAAGGAGAAGAGTAAAATTATATGAATGAATTCATTATCCTCATTAATAAAGTATTAGGTTGCTCATAATTGTTTTATTCACATGCCATTATAGCGACCAAACTTTTCATAATGAAAACCTAATTTTGGTTTTCTATTAGTGTATTATAATTGTTGGATATAAGTTTGGTGTTATACTGTCATTTCCTAAGTTTAAGTAGTAGGCTCTCCACCCTTATAGAGTCCTAACTCGTACTAATTCATAAATCCTTGGCATATCGCACCATCTATACATTTTTAAAAACTAATATTTATTAAATAATTATTTCAATTTATTAAAAAACAATATTATTAATTACCATATGAGAAAAGTAAAATTATAATAATGAATATCATTATCCTGATTAATTACTTATTAAGGGGTGGTCAGTGGGGGTAGATGGCAGGGTGGCCGAGGGGGGACGGGGATACAAGAAGTAAAGTATGCATGGAGGCCTGGTCAAAAAGGGAACAATCTTGTAGAAATGTATGGGCTTCATCATGGTCTTCAATTGGCCAAAGGTCATGATGCTTCTTCGATAGTAATCACGGGGGATTCCCTCATCACTATTCAACACCTTCATATGGGTTATCTCTCAAAGAACAACCATCTATCCCTTCTCCTCCTTAGAATCAATAGAATCCTCGAGTTTTTCTCACAAAAGGCTTATTTCCACATATTATGAAGCCAAAATAAAGAAACAGACTCTCAAGCTAACAAGGCCTATTGGTTTGAAGCAAGTCAGTGTGAAGTCAATGGTTCGTTGGGGTGGAAGGTTACCACATGAAAACTTATAATATTGTTATAAGCCCTTCCCTTCTTATTTGGATTGTTGGAATAAATCATTATGAATATTATATTATGAAGAAGTGGAAATACCCCCCTTCATCACCCTTGATGCCACCCTCCTCCATAAGCAAATTTGGTTCTCACATATTGCGTTGGGATCTTGTCATAATGTCTAAAAGGGTGGCTTTTGGGGATGAAGGACATGCACCTATTTACTTAATGCATGTGGCATCAACTGAATCCTGACTAACCTGCATTTCCTCCTCTACCTCCATACCAATATTGATGGGGAGAATTTATGAATCCCACAATTGATTCGCTCCCTAAAGAGTGGGAATATAAAGGACTTTGAGATGTATTCATGGAGGGAAAATCATGTCAATAAGGCAAGAGTTAATTCAAGAAGGTTCCATTGAGTGTGAAGGTAGCCTATATATTGGTTGGTGGGTTTATCACTCTTATATTTCCACAGAGGCTCAAAGCTCTTTCAAGCCAAGGAATCTCTTGGTCGGTAGTGCGAAGGTTGTTCAAATCATCTTTGTTTATATTCATAGGTAGGGATTCTTCATGTCCTCTTATGGCTTTGTTTCCTCCTTCAATTCCCCAAGTCGTCGGATTAATTTCCCTCTAAGCATGTTAGGGGCTACGTGTATTTCATTGCATGTCAAATTGAAAGTTTTTATTGAATGTGTTGTTGTTTCCACTTTCAATCTTGGGGCCTCTTTTCCACCCTACGTGTTTAATCTAATCTTTCCAATGGTCAACGATGGTCATTTGCAAGGGAATTCTTAGTTGGTACAGTCCCTCGCTCCCCGAAACTCTCAAGCTCTCCCAGGGTATTTCTTCATTGGTGCCTTCAACTATGTTATAAATTATCTTCTAAACTGGGCTTCCCCCTCTATTATTGCCTATGGGTTTCGTTTCTAGTGTCGTGACATCTCAGGCCCTCCAGTGTGGGGTGTGTCCCCTACCCATTCCTCTCCTCCCCTTCTAGATGCTTTGGCTCTCTTTGGGTGGCATTTTGCAACTCTAGGCTCCTGCCCATTATGGAGAACAAAGACATTCTCTCATCTGCCTTTGGTCATTCTATCCACTATAATATTTACCCACCCCCTGTCCGATAGTCAAGATGAGAATAGTGAGCTATGGAAATAGGTTTGCCAACAATCCATGAATATCCTCTTCTTCATAGAAGAATTGCAAAATCTCCAGACCAAGGTGAACCAACTTGAATATGATTTGGATGCACACTACAACAAAATAGGCAATTTTCACCATACTTTAGTGTGTTTTTTTTTCCAATTGGGATGAGAAACCTAGTGCTAAATCTAGCTTTATTATAGATTTTTTAAAGCGTCTTTTTTGTGCTAGATTTTGCATCCTTTTTTACACAATATTTTGCATCAGATTTTGCACCCAATTTTGTACCATGTTTTGTGTCTAATTTTGTAACACTTTTTGCATCTAGTTTTGCACCATGTTTTACGATAGGTTCTCCTTCAAATTTTGCACCATGTTTTGCATCTAATTTTGCACCACTTTTTGCATCTAGTTTTGCACCATGTTTTACGAGAGGTTTTCCTACCAATTTTGCACTAGTATTTGCATCTGGTTTGATTGCAAGTTGTGCCTCTAGTTTTGCACCATTTTTTGTGTTGGATTTAGCTCCATACTTTAGTGCATTTTTTTTACAATTGGGATGAGCACCCTAGCACAAAATATAGCTCTATTGTACATTTTTTAAGGCATTTTTTTTTTCATATGATTTTTCATCCTTTTTCATGCTAGATTTTACATCCATTTTTACACCCAATTATGCATCCTTTTTTACACCAGATTATGCATCATTTTTTGCGTAAAATTTTGCACTAAGATTTGCATCTAATTTTATGACATGTTTGGCTTCTAGTTTTGTGCCATTTTTTGCATCTATTTTTCATCGCTTTTTGCTTCCTATGTTGTGCCATTCTTTGCTTCCATTTTTGCACCATCATTTGCATCAAGTTTACGTCATCTTTTGCTTCCAATTTAGTGCCTTCATTTCCATCCGTTTTGTGTCAGTTTTTGCATCTAGTCTTGCGCCAAGTTTTGCATCTAGTCTTACACTAGTTTTTGCTTCTAATTTTGCACTTATTTTAGATAGTCTAGATCAAGATAATCCGTGACATTTTATAAAATAGAGAATCAACTACTTTAGCAAAAGGAAAATGAGCATGAAATCTATCAATGTTGGCTGGAATTATTTAACAGATTTGTTTGATAGCATTTTGCAGAAATAAAAGTAGAGCAAACATATGATAATTTAGCAATAAAGAAGAAGGAATTACGCTTATTTTTCTAAAAGAATCCATTTGAGGAGAGCTCAGTGCCTTCCGCTTTATATTTGTAATGCTAATAACATTATAATTCAAATATTAATAAAATTAAAGTAAAATTAGACTCTGGATATTGATTTTAAGCCTGATATTTTTAAGCAGCAAAAAAAAATGAATTTTTGGAATTTTTGTAAATATTGGATATTGATTAAAATGAATCTAAACTAATATAAATCCATCTTTTTTATTATTTCGGTAACATAAATCCATTTTCATATCATATTTATTCAACAAATAGGTACTTCATATCTATTAAATACAAAGAGATAAAAAAAAACAAGGTTTGTTTTTGGTTTTTTTTCCCTTCTTTATCTATTACATACAATAAATACAAAATAAACAAGCTTTTTTTTGCTCTTTTTTTCCCTCTTTCTTTCAAATTAGACACCGAACATTAACTAATTTTCTATTAAACACCTACATACATACAGGGAAATCTTTCATGACATTTTCAACTAAATGAAACTTCTTTACCAAAGTTGAAGCAAATGCTTTACCCATAAAAAAACTAATGCCTTTGTGTTGATCACTAAATAGTAAATATGCAAACCCTAAAAGAACATATTATAGAATAATGGTGGAACATGATCTCTGAATCAATTATAAGAGTAATAAAAGACAATAAAATTGGTAATATGAATGCCAGTCACATCTTAAGTGCTATTATGAACGAATATTCACAATGGAGAATGATGGCCATAGATTTTCCATTTTGGATGTTGTTTTGCAAAAAATATTCCATATCCTCTAGATCATTGATATTTATTACTCCCTAAAAATAATAATAATAATAATAACTAAAGGGGAAAATTGAAATAACTTACTGGTAAATAGATAACTAAAAAATGAATAATGCCCTTAAACTTTCATGTTTATGACAACCTATATAGTCGTAATTATAATGAAAATCAATAATAGTATAGCCCTCAACATTGTATTCTAACTCACCCTTGATAATTTTACTCAATTGTAGCCACAATACAATTAAAAAAAAAAAACAGGAATAAATTCTTATAGTAAAATATGTTGTTGGGAACATTAAATTGAAAGACATACATCTCAAATGAAACACATTTCTCTCAATTAGGGATAGAATTTATAGTTTCTAGTGTTATGTTGGAACATTTAGAATTATTCAATAACAGGGAAAATGGGTTTCAGCTCGTCGGAGAGATTGAAGCTTTCCATGGTGATAAAATAAAACATTATGTAATTTTTGGTCCTTTGAAGCTCTGAAACATTGGTGGTCCAAATTTACCATTCAAACAAAAATTACCTAAAATCTCAAATGTTTTCTCCACTTCCAAATCATTCATGATAAAAGCAAAAAAAAAACAAAAAAACAAAAAACAAAAAAAACTAAAATGACCAGGAAGCTCAATTTTTTCATGTTTACGGGTAGGGCAGAATGCATCACATGATTTAGAACACAGAGAAATCAAATACATAATGATATATTTCTCTAAAATCCCATGCCTCAGTGTTTTATAAATCATTCCAGCACTGAATTTTTTTTGGGACACGAGAAACAAGTTCAATTATTAGTCATATTGCTAAAAAAAAATCCATAGGACTTGATCATTATCATTAACATAATTCCCTTTTTTATATTAGGATTGGAGAACTTAGTATTAAACAAGGGGAGTTGTGAAGCAATAAGTCCCTGCTAATGTCAATAAAGTCTAGGTAATCATTCTAGGGTAAGATCAAAAGTTGCAACAAGATGATGACAAAAAAATAATGTCAAATCATGCACTTGGGCATGATACAAGTAACAATATTTCAAATCATAATTTGATGTTTTGATATGCATAGATAAATCATATTATTTTTGGGCCACATTCATGGTAACTTACTCATGAGTTGGAAGTAAATCAACAAAAATTATTAACAAATCTTACTAGATAGATGTCGCCATATTTATTGCTAATCCATACACTCAGAAGTGCAAGCATCACATGCAGCTTGATCATAATGTCATTTTTCCAAGTGAAAATAAAAAGGAAGGCCCTCCCTGTGTTCATTCATGTATGCAAGTTTGAACATAGCTTGGGCATGTGTCTAGGAATGAACATGCATGTAAGCCTCTACAACATGCTCAAAATATGTTTCAATACCCTCCAAAGGAAGACCAGAAATTCAAGAGTTACTCTCATGATCTATACAAGATGCCATGGAATTCATATTGAGATACCTATAGAGAAAAACTTGCCCTACAATAACAATAGGCATCACCAATTAAAAGTGTTGCATGCTCATTACCCTACTGATGTATATATCATATTCCCCAAAACACTATGCAACTTCATATTCAGGTTTAAATACTCTCGAGTATAATAGAATAGCTTTGGCTCTTTTCCCTTTCAAGTAACACTCTAAATCCCATCGCAACAAAGGAATGCCATTGGCAAAAAGGAATTGGGAAATAGGTTCATTTTCATCCAAATAAGGTTGCATATTGTACATTTGTGCAAATGATGTGGTGTGAGAGATGGTCTTGTTATAATTTGAACAACAAAAAATCATAATTCCACATTTTAATTTTCAACATGGTTTTGTTTCATTACACTAGGCCCAATCCCATGATATTAACTACCCCCCACAAGCCTAGATTATGGATATATACTTCAACATGTTCCCATTCAACGTAATTTTTTATCATATGTGATTTGATTCACTTGAAACTCTATTTTTGGTTCATATTCTTATTTATTTCATTTAATAATCTTCCATCCATATAAATTGTATGCTTCCAGTCTATTCATGGCACTTAATTATATTCGCAACAACATTCCTATGATGAGGATCAATTGTTGCATCTATTTCATCAGTCAGACTACACTCTAGTGACATACACTTGTTAAATAAGTTCCTCAACCTTTTTATGATCAAATTGTTACGTTGCCTAGACATAGAAACTCAGTCCACTATTGAAAAATACAATGTTCCAAATGTGAGAACACTTCCTAAATATTGGGTCAACATGTCCCTGCTGTACGTAAAGAATTCTACAAGGCTACAATGTTTTATGAAGTTACACAAGAAATGTAATGAAGTCACATATAATTCAGTTGAATCCAATCCTTGTTTAAGGTAATGCATTAATTTTGTTTATTTTCCATGGTTATTTTTGTTGCATATGAAGGATCACGCAAAATTTGATTTGTTCTACTTCAAAACTTTGGGTGACATGGTAAAATACCATTTAAAACTGATTTCTTACATCCCTAAACTTTTCCACCAGTGGAATAAGTATTAAAATTTCTATGTTACTTTTAGTTTTTGGGAGAATATATTTTTGGTTTAGCGAGGTAGAACACTATTATAAGGATAAGGTGCCTCCCAAAACATTTAGTCAAAGGTTGTGAAATGGTGGATGGAAATACATGATTTGAACAGCAATAAATCTTCAGGAAGAGAAACAAAAAAGAGTGTGAAGTAAAGGAGCATGAACTTCCTTCTAGTTTGTTTATCATTACTATGAAAATTCTTTTGGCTAAATAGGTCGTTATCAAGTCTTTGCATTAAATAAAGAGCACAACCAATTCTAACAAGGATCACTTTAATGTGATGTGGTCAAGAAGGTCAAGTGCAAGTGAAATCCATCCTAAAGGAGAACATGTATATGTGCAAGTCAATCTAACGATCCATATCTTGGAGCACGGGCCAACGTGGAAACCTTTGGTGACTTATTTTTTGATTTAAAAATAAATTATGTGGGAGCTATGATCATTGGAAAGTCCTACCTTGCAATGCTCAATTTCACCATCCAATATGTTCTTGCACAAACCTTACTAAATATGAAATCACAACTAAAGGTGAAGAGCCCCAACCCAAGGAAAGCTAGAAGTTCATCCTGTAATGTCATTGATAATGAAGAAGATAAATAAGAATGAATTCGTTAGATTAACCTCATTGAATTACTTAATTCATAAATTCATTCAAAGATTAAACTTCAATATAAATTCATTGTTTTGTGTGTGTTTAATTGAAATGAGGCCCATTATACTAAAATACAACACATATGAGTTCCAAAAGAAGAAATTGCACAACCATCCAAGAGAAAGTAAAATATATGTACCTCCCCATCTTCAATTTTAATGATGTGTGGAGTAAATCCTTGACCCAAACTCCCTGTGAGAGACACAATTATAAGTAATAGAGCAGCAAAAATCCATTGTCAAGGAATGGCCTCGAGAATAATTCATAGACTAATAGCCTATTTTAAAATCACCTGCCATCTATGTAATTTGACATCTGATTTCAAAAACTGAAATAAGTAAAATTAGAACGTTGGAAGAACAAATATCAAATTCACTATAGGCATAAGTGTTTAATAGGCCATTAATACATAACCTACTTAACATAAATTTGCATTGTTGGCAGAGGGAAAAAAAAGTATAAGGTTGTTGGAAAAAGAGGCACTTTTTAATGTATTTGTGATCATGGGTAATGTGCAGAGGGGAATGAGATATATGTAGGTTTTTTTTTTGTTATTTTTTTGTCAGAGGTCAATAGTTCACGATTTCATTATTTGTCTTCATCTAGGTTTCTAATGGTAAAAATGGAAAAAAAAAAACCAGAGAAAATGAAATGGGGGTTTTATATAGTTGAGTATAGATGAATTAAGGTCAAGGGATCAATGGGATTGACGTAAATTTGGGAATTTAATGTGTACCGATTGGTATGAAAGGGAGTGTGAAAATATGTCAAAAGGAAGATGAGTGGGAACTTGGAACTAATTTGTCAATGGCATTAAAGAAAAAATAGTTACTATATTTTCATAAAATAATATAATATTTGTTATTTATCAGACATTGGGAAATTCCTCCAACACTGTGCATATACTGTCTTCACTACTCTAGCCTTTCACTCCTCATCTTAGTTGTTCTTATCCCTCTTTCCATATTTCTTCATTTTGTGAAGAAGGAGAGCCCATAGTCCATAGCCATTGCGATATGTAATCCTTGCTCAAGTGCTTCTACTGATGGGCATTATGGCTCTGTGATCTCTAAGCAGTGATAACAAATAATGTTGTATGTTTTTCGTGTACGTTGCTAGAGAATTAAGCAATGCTCTCACTTGGTTGTGCAGAATTATCTACATCTTATAATGCATAAGATATGTATTTATTTTCTCTAGTTGTAGGCCTAGTTTTGGTTGTTGTGCCTCTTTTGTTGAACCTGCATTGTCCATTATTGTGGGTATTTGTTATTGTCAGTCTCTAAGATCTATTTTTAATGAGGGTCATTTGGATGAATGCAATTATGATGTGTTGGGGCATATAGATATATATGTTGAACTTTTTTAATCTTAATCCTAATAGCTAGTGATGGAGCTTAGATTTTTTAGCTTGACCACATTCAGATCTGGTCATTTAGGGTATTTTTTGTTACAGTGAGCTGCATTAGTCCTCCAAGATATTAGTTTTAAGTACGAGTTCTCATATTCTTGATTTGAGATGAGACATTTGGCTTCATAGATCTTTATTTGTTTCACATTGATATTGATTCCTAACTTTCACTTAGCTTGTAGAATTATTCTTTTAGTGACTATCTCCTCCTCTTCCATTGCATGTTATCCTATCAGTAATAACTAACTTTAGGGTTCTCACAAAGGGGCCTTATATGAAGTGGGTCCATCTTGTTTATTACGATTGAGTTTCTCCATGGCTTCATATTTGTATGTTTTGAGTTTAGCACTCTACATTAGAGCTTTAGTAGTTGGTCATGACTACGGTGCAACATTTAGCAAGAGTATCTTGTTTTACGAGGCTCAGAGATATGGAAAGCTTCCTAGAAATAAAAGAGTCACCTGGAGGGTTGATTCTGGTCTGTGTGATGGATCATCCAATGGGGTGGATCTAGTCGGAGGTTACTATGACGCTTGTGACAATGTTAAATTTGGCCTCCCAATGGAATTCACAGTCACCATGTTCTCATGGAGTGTTGTTGAATATGGCAAGAAATTGGCCAACTGTGGTGATTTGGGTCATTCAATGGAGGTTATTAGTTTTGGGACTAATTATTTACTCAAGAAACATACAAAGCCTGATGTATTATATGAAGAGGTGGGCGATGGTGACTTAAACCATTATTGCTCAAAAAGGTTAGGAGATGTGACCACACATAACCAGGCATATAGAATTGATGCAAACAATATTGCCTTGGATCTTGTAGGAGAAACAACAACAACAACAATGGTTGTTGCTTCATTTTTTTCAGGCACTCTGATCTCGCCTACTCCAATGAACTTCTCAACCATGCCAAGCATCTTTTCACATTTGCTGACAAGTACAGAAGAAAATATGACAACAATGTTATTGTTACACAAAAGTATTATGCCTCCAAGAGAATATATGTTGATGAGCTTCTTTAGGTAGCAGCATGGCTTCACGAGGCTATTAGATATTTGTCTTACATGAACTATGTGATTGATAATGTCGCTTCTCTAGGTGGAACACGATGGAAAATGACTGAATTTGGTTGGGATGTCAAGTATGTGGGAGTTTTGGTCCTAGCCTTAAAGTCCCTCAAGCAATGCAGAGGTGGGAAGAGTAATGTTGTTCTACAGAACTATCAAGAAAAAACAGAGTTTCTCATGTGTGCAAGCTTCCAGAAATGAAATAGGATTGGAACAACACCAGGTTTATCTCTTCACAGTGAGTTAGAGTGAAATTGGAGGCTAAAACTTATTGGCTTATTTGTGGTGGATATTTGGCATCTACAGAAGGAGGATACAACCCATTTTCAAGCTTTGAGGATCCCATTGTCCATTTTTCTTATTCCCAAGTATATAAACAGCTAAATGACAAGTCTAACCCTAATTGTTTCTCTCCTTAAAATGTGGATTTAGTGTTCATCCCTATGTTTTTCTCTCCTTAAAATATAGACTTCAAATCTATCTTTACATTTTTTTACTTTTTGCCTTCTATAGGTCATAGTTCTATTAGTTTGAAACTTGAACTTAGAACTTCAATGTTGCATATTTAGAGATTTCTTTCCATTTACCATGGCCGCAAGAGTGAAAGATCATGCATGGATCCATGTTGATGTTTTTGATAATGAGATGTGTTGTACATTTTGCAAGAAACACGCGGATTCATAGGCTAAAACAATACTTGGATGGTATAATAGGCCAAATTACCCCATGCACGGCACCATTAGAGGATATTGGACATACTAGATTAGAGATGCAAAGTCAGTTTAAAAAACTTGAAGAAGATAAGGCCAAGCAAAAGGAGGTAAATAATGAAATAGAAAGGAAGAGGCAACTTGTTGTAATGGGAGAAAATTTTGGTTTTAAATTTTGAGGTAGAAGACTCTTACTCTATCCCCTATACCAATGTCTTGGACCCCTTCCATTATGTTCCTACCTTTGCTAGTGTTGATAAGTAGCCTAACAAAGATCATTTAAAGTTGTCATAACAAGCCCCGGATCTACAAGTGGCTGTCAACCAAGTCAAACTCATCCCACCTTAGATACCCATTAGAAGAAGCAATACAAAGATGTTTTTTGTGAATACATAAATATATGGTGGTATGATGCAAATATCCCCTTCAATGCTTCCCACTGTCCTTATTACCAACCTATGTGGGATTTTGTTATTGCTGCAAGAAAGATTTCAAAGGCCATAGTTTGCATGAATTGAGAGGACTTGTTTGGCAAAACAGATTTCATCCATAGAGGAACACTTGAAAGATTTTAGAGCTTCATTGGCCAAGTTGTACCATATGTTATATGGATGGACTGATGCAAAGAATTGTACAATCATAAATTGGTGGAAATTGGAAAGCCTCTTATTAAGGTGTTGGAGTTAGTGGATGGGGAAATTTGACCATGGGATATATCCATGAGGCTATGGATCAAGTAAAATAACAAATCAGGACAACCAGAAAGATAGAGTTTTGACATCATTGATAACAAATGGAACAATCAATTCCATTTCCCTATACATAAAATTGAGTACTTCTTGAACCCAACGTATCATTACAAAGCTCACTTAGGGGAAGATAAAATTATAGAGGTCAAATATTGTAAGGCTCCTTCTTAGAAAAAACTCAAATTTTCAATAAATTTCTAATTTTGCAATTAAGACTTCAGAGACAAATTTCTTCAAATAGTTTGTATTTGCATTATTGTAGGTGTCTTTTCATACATTTAGCTTCCACAAGATTGTATTATAAATAATAAGCACTTGAAAATCCTAGTGGGTTCATTAAAATATCTATTTACTTAGAAATTTCATATAAGACTAATGTATGAACTCATCACAATAAAAACAACGACAATAGTTATTTTTATTAATCATAGTGAAAATAAGACTTACGTGCAATGGATTAGAGGAACTTGCTAATGTAGCTCCAGTGAAATAGTATGCAATTAGTGAGCTCTCCTCATGAGAAACAACTCCACATATCAGCTCACATTCTACTACTTTAACAGTAATATTTTTTCCCTTCAAATCATCCTCATTCAAGTAGAACTTGGACTAGTGACTTACCTTCATCTAGACGAAGGGGAGAACTAATATTCCCTATGATTATGCCTCATACATTATTGTTATTATCATGGGTTCTCAATAGGCACGTTTTGGACCTCTGCAAGTTTATATATAGTCATCACGTCCTCGGAAAGGGCCACGCACAATCAAAATAAATAAAAAGAACTCATCCCAATTTTGATATAGTAACTCGTCCAACCTTTAGTAATGAAACTCGGCCCTGTGAACAAGTCTTTCACCCAATAGTAGAAAGTATAGGACTCGACCTCCATAGAAGATTAAATGTACCACCTTGCTCCCTGTCTTTGAGGTAGTGAAGAAAAAAGAAACTCTCTCTCCCTGAACTGAGGAATCTCAAGTTCTTGTGACCAAAGCTCATCCCTTGTGCTCATTTACCCAACTCAAACTCCTTTTCTTAATGGATTGAATGGTAGGATGAATGGATTATCCTCTCACAATGTTGGCTTTGGTTCATATTTCTGGTAGCTCCTCCATCTGCAAAGGAGATATAGAGAATACCAAATAAGCTTCTAAAATCAACTGGTAACTGATGACCACTGATAATCACAAGCTAAACTCTCAAAATGGACATACAAGATTGCAATCCCTAGGAAGCTAGAAATTAATGCACTTAAATCAACCAACACAAACCAACTCACTGGATTTTCATGAAATGACTTTTGTAGCAAAGGAAAAAGTGATAACTTGAACAATGAAAAGCACCCATATAAGGAAATATGTAGAAAGGCACCACAACATAATGTCATTTTCTTAGTATTTAAAGCATGAAAACTTTTACTGAGGATCTCAAATGGATGAAATAAAGAAAAGCATTTACAAGATCTAAAAGACCCCAGGCCAAAAAATAAAGCACCTTTAGCTACAGATTTATCTAGAAGAGTGGAAATAAGTATACAATCCTGCTAATATGCTTCAGGAAAAAATTGAAATATTTATATCCTCCCATTTTTATCAAGATTTTATGCAAAAGAATATTCCATGATTCTCCCCTTGTTGCTTTCTAATTTCCTAGGTAACAATCCAACTATTTCCTCCTCTACAATAATCTGGAGTTTTAACACTACCATTATAATATTAGGACTTAAATAGATAAAGCCAAATTAATGTCACCAATATTGGGTAATTAGGGGAACCTGGTAGCTCAACAGTTGACCCTATGAATAAAACATTAACAAACTTAATGTTAGACTCCATTTAATAAAATGTTTAAATTCCATAGATCTCCCATAGCATGTTTAAAAATATAATGAATATAAGCTTGGAGAGAAACAACATCCTGTGTGTTTGTGACTGAATTAAAGTTAGAATAGGACCAACATGTGAAACCAAAAAATGTAAGAAGGCAAGTTGCATGTATATTCTAAAATATATAAAACTTTTCTCCAATGTTTGAAATATCCAAATCAAAATAAATAGAAAAGTTCACCACTATTTGAGATTCAATGAATTTCTTTCAAGTTGTTGAATGTGGTGACTAAGAAATACAACCCTCTTCCAATTAGATATAAATATTACCATCAAACTTTTGATGGCATCCTAGATGGAGAGTCTAAGATTTTAAGACAGATTTCAATCAATAGTGTCTAAGGCTTAACAAAAACCTTAGCATGAGACCTAGTAGAGATGACACTTAAGATATTATCTTAATTAAATATCAGTGAGTGAAAGTTAATGTCGAAACAACCCCTCCATATATGTAGGTGACCAACATATGCATTCTCTAACTTAATCGTTTCTTTTCCAACTATATATCGAAAGCTATTTGAATAAACAACTATCTCCACACACATTTACATAGAAATTTTATCGCAGTGCATTTATCAAATTTTCCCAACAAAATATGGAGATAAAAGTTAGAAATATGTCATTGTTCTTAGAAAATATCTCTTGTTACAACTTGCATCCCCTGTTTTCTTATTCACAGAGCATCTATATTCCAAAATCCACCCAAAATATTTACAATGACTTTCACTTGTTCAAATAAGCATTTAACTTTGAAATGGAATTCGAGAAAACCATCACTGAATTTGATATTAATTGAGGCAAACAGTTGAGGAAAGTAGAAATATAAATTGTAGAGGCCAAACCAGGACTTCTACCAAGATATTGAGTAACAATGCGCAATTAATTTCCCTAGAAGTGGGGATAGAGAAAAACTATAATTGCGTAAACAAGGATTGAACAAAACTATAACTGCATAAACAAGGTTTAAACGACTTGGAATTTCCCTAAATGTGGGGATAAAGAAAAACCATAACTGCAAGTTTGAAACTCGGTATAGAGCAAAACTATAATTGCGGGTTTGAATGTTAGGTAGAGGAGGGGAAACAATGTCCAAAAAAATATGTGAAGGTTTCCAAAAATGATATAGTTCATTAAAAAGGAAACATAAAAGGGATGTTTTCCCCTCTTAATGGGATATATACCTTTTTCCCTTCAGTGTGATTCAATGTCAAAATTTTTGTTATGGCATTCACATTTTCTAATAATTTAACTTCTTAAAACTAGTAATTGCATCAAAAGGTGCAAAGGAAAGTCGATAAGAGTAGATGGAGGAGATGCTGTAGCTGAAAACAATGCATATATCACCTCTACTCTTGGTATCTGCACCATTATAAGCAACCATATATGACCTGCACTTTTGTTTTCTTTTGCTACTTTTCATCCACATGTCTCTTTCACGACGGAGAGACCTACATTCTATTTTTCATGCATGACATTTTGATATTTTCCCATCTAGATAAAACAATAAAAAACCTATGGGTGGTTAAACTTTTAATATCTATTCTATAGAGGGTAATTGGTACACCATCTCTAAAAGTGACATCAATATGTTAAAATTTCACCCACTCGATGAACATATGGATCCATGTGTTGTGGGCCTACCCCAGTTGTTTCCCATTTATTTCTCCCGACATGGCTTGTTTGAGTAGTATTGAGGAAAATTGTATGGATCATGATATACCTAACCATAGAGTTCTCTTTTCATGCGTTTGCATAGATACCGATGGATGAATAACTTATGGATGCATGTGATGGAATGCAATTTAAGTAAGATTAATTTGTCTTTTTTTACTTGATATATATATTTTTTAAATAAAAGACTTTTAATATTTGAAATTTTAATCCAAATAATAAGAGAGTGAACATATTTCATACACCAAAATTGTGTGTGTTCAAATTATTTAACAATGTAATAGTACATATATAAATAAATAGGAGTTTGTTTTCAGATAGACATGCTATCTTGGCACATTATTAAAAACTTGTTGAGGAAATTTCAATTATGCGCTAACTTAAAAAAAAAATTGTTAACCAAAATCTTTCATCAAGCCATGATCCAACAGCCTCCTAAAAACACATAAGAAGAATACACATGTTGAGACCAACTCTACATCACAATGATCAATACATTAACACACCCCAAACTTTTCATGTATGATAATAAGCATCACATGGTATTCTAAATGATAGGTAGGAGTTAATAATCCCAACTTCCACCCTTAGTGAGTTGGACATGTCTTTATATTTGTTAGGTAAGTATTCATCATCATATTTTATTGGTTGAATACATCAAAGAAACTCTTGATCAATAAATTATGTATATGATCTAACTTGGCATTTGTGTCTCATTCCTCTATCATCCAGACATTACCAAATTGTTATAATCCACATAATTGAGTCGCAATCCACCAAAATGCATGGGTACCTAACTATTGCAACTACCGACCAAATAATATCTCCTTTGGCTACATGGTTCATTCATATTTTCAGTGAACTCCACCTAAATTTATAGGAAACTTCAAGTTTATAGGCCTATCACACCCCCTAGAGTTTACAACCAACACAATCCACTCATAGAGAATTCAACTGACACATGGTCCATACTCCATTAGAGGTTGTGCATCATGTTAAACAAGATATCCAGATCATCATGGACACATGGATAATGGGTATGCCTTCTTAGAAGAGTCATACAATGATATGCATGTTACATAATACATAGATAGATATGGTTACATATTATTTACATGCTCCATGTCATGGAGGCAATAAGTACAAGCTTTTATAATATCACATGCTATTACAATACTCCTCTCATGTATCAACTCTAACTAAGATCAAGCTCATAAACATCAATGACAAATATATATAATCTACACACACCATGTTAGACTTCCTCCAAATAAATATAGGATGTGATTCATCTTTCCATATGATTTTGGTTTTGATTCAATATAATAAAAGGTGTACCTTGTTTGTCCATCTCCAACCAATCTCCATTGCGACCACAAGGAATATCATTTCCTTTATTTTGGATGAAATTCCAAAAACCCTTCATTATGTCTAGAACATCAATATGTCATCCTTGCTGCAAACTCATAATTCCAACTAATAAATATCTACCATTAACACTGGGAAGCAAACAATATCACTTCAATTCACCACTATAAAAACAAACCATTAATTATTCATTGTAGAAACTTTCTAGCATCTCTATAGAAAAATCTTCATATATGCTCCTCCTCTATAATTTACTTATAGGATTGTCATCTTAAACAACATATGAATTGGAGACCAATCATACATTTTGGCCACACATTGGGACTACACAAAATAATCAAGAACTTATTGTACTATATGGCATAACATCAACCTAACTATAAAAATTAAACAACAGGACATGTTATGAACATACTTCCATCTCTCAAGAGACTTATGTACCCAAATAATGTTCCCACTAATTCTCTAGGAAAATGTCATATATATAGAATGCATCCAAATTGGTCTTGCACTCTATACCCACTAATCTAAGGACTTTGGCACCACATTCATTAAAAAACCTTTCATCAATGAACAACTAGAGGAGATACAACAAACCATATCAAGTAAACCCAAGAATTCCCTTTACATCAAAAAGTGTTTCATTGAAATGCTATAATAATTAACAAAAGATAATCGCACATGTGACTTAAGAATTTTCTCTACACTTTTCTCTAGGGTTATGAACATACTTGGTGTCTTCATATACATATTCAAATTATGGATTCAACATTCATCTTGTATATTCATGCATTCCTTTTAATTTGTTAGAATCATGAACATTAAAAAATGATTGCACTCCCATATTGGGTTACCAAAGCTCAATACACTTTTTAAGTTTTGACTTCAATACATTTTTATCACCACCATCAAAGTTCTACATCAACATGTATGAATGGAATTTGATTTAAGGATCTAATCATGCTATCAAAAAAACATAAGGCTTTCCTACAATATCATTTTTGTTACTAAGATAACCATGCCCAATTATTATCCATAATGGAAAGTAGATTCGGTTTGTTCTTGAAGTCACCTAACCAAGGGATGTGACTTAATTATAGGACACACTGAAGTTGCTATCTACCACATGAACATAGCCACACACACTTATAATTTCTTTCAATAACACATATACAAGGAGTACATGTTCTATTGTATTCCAATCCTTCCCCAAATACTAAATACAACTAGCAATAGGAGATAAAGAAACAAAGGAAGAGAGAGTACCCGAAGGTAGCATTGTCGAAGTAGTGGCCACACTAGAGTTTTGGATTATTCGATTTGTACTCCATGGAAGCCCCATCAAAAATCATAATAATACTCATAGTGAGTTCTGGAGCTAGAGTTGGATAGACAATAGGGGCATCTGAGACAATTTTAGAAAGGATGAGAGGAGTCACCATCATCGGGACAAATCCTTTCTCTTTCATCTTGGGAGATGAGGGCTTGTACTTGCCTTTGTTTCCATTAAACCCCAGCAGGCAACCCATAGCATTTTGGTTGTGTTTGTGACATCTGTGGCATAAGAAGGGGATGCCCTCATAGTCTAAATTATAAAGATAAGTGATGCCTTGATGTTGGAGTTCCATTTAAACCCATAACCTATTATGATGTCCAAATTTAATGATACCCTCACCATCTCCATCTCCATAGAGTCTTTGAAAGTGAGGTTGACCTCCAAGCATTCCCCCATCTTGTTTCCAATTTGCCTGAGAGCCTGATCTAACCAGAATTATACTTTTAATCCCAAAAACTGAACCAAATAGGGGCCTTGTCTAGTTTCTCCCGAGCGGGATCAAAAAGAGTAGTCCAATGCTTAACAATGAAAGGGATGGAGTCGATACTCCAAACCTTATTCACATCCCAATGAACCTGTTCAAACTTGTTGAAAAAGAAAATGAGCCAACCTTTTACTAGTGTCTTGAAGGTTGGACACAAGTTGATGTGAACTCCCCAATGCTTTGTCCTTCTCGCTAAAGCAACAACCATGAGCATAAACCACCAATGTAAACTCATAAATTTAAATCACTTTGTGCATCTCTATCTCGTCACCTAGAATCAAGGAGATTGTTTATTTTCCACGACATTGGAGAATCTAGGTTAGGGTATTAGAATCTCTGAAACTACCAACTCTAATGCCACAACAAACTACTTTTCTTAGTGGAATAGATATAGTAGTAAATCAACAAATGCACAAATATACAAATTTTTACAATTTTTCAATAACCCAACTTTGTTATATTATCAATCTATAATACAATAGTCTAGGGTTCTCGTACCAAGCATAATGGCCCTCATAAAATCACTAATACAAGGAATACAAACTAGGGTTTGGTATAAGTCATTTGACATCCAATCTATCCTGAACAAGACAACACTTGAACTACTTGTTGATGTGGCACCCCTAAACCCTTTCAATCCATTTGTCCTTAACACATATGTTGGTCATTTTTCTCCTGATCTGCAACAACACCAGTTTTCCTCTATCAAAGATCTGATCTTTTAGGCCACTAAGCACGCCTCCAATTTTGCCTCTAGCTAATCATTAGTCCTTGAAGGAATCAACACATAGGATCTTCTGGTGAGTTTTTCACAACTCCGGTTGTGAACAACTCCTAGGCTACCCATTGATTCTCCTCAACACTTAGTGACTTCTTCCCACTATTGCCTTCTTATGTTTCTCCAATGAAAAAAAACTTAGTTCATGGAGAGCTGTCCACTATCACTACAAGATGTACTTCTCTTCAACAAACCTGAGCTAGACTAATTTCTCCCTTAGTTGTCTTCTTTTGTCCTTTAAAGATCAGTCCCTGAGCGTTTCCAAGTTCGCCTATTCTAGCATACCTATAGTCCTTCAACATATACACTTAGAACTTCCTTGGACATCAACTTGCTACCCTCCAAACAACCTTAAGATGCCCAAATAATATGTCCTTAACTAGGACACTCAACCACATGGAAAAACCATCAACTTAGGAGAAAAATTACCTTTGATCAAGCACACGTTCCTCTATTGTTTCTCATGGACCTGTGCAAATATTAGACCTGAGATTTTTAGCCTAGTTAGGGCACAAGACGAGCCCTCAAACTACTTCAATATTCTCGTTGTCCCTATCTAATAGACTAATTGTTCTTTGCTACTACTTAAGCCACCTTACGATGTTGTTCTAGATCCTCTTTGACTATAGACAATCCCTGATCTAGGGCTCAGTCCCTCCTATAATAGACAAAAAGACTTCAACCCTATTTCCTTAAGAAGATGAGCCCCAAACCCTGCAATTTTCTATCTCTCAAGCCCGTGGCTAACCTCCTCCTCCTACTCAAACTTGTGTCAAACACAAGCAAACCCAAAAAAAAAAAATCACCCTCTAGCTTGTCCTCTTGAGCTGCGACTACTTTATATGGTCTCTACAATGATGATTTTTACTTGGGTTGGTGAGAATGAGCCTCCTTCTCACTCTTATTTATACCTTTCTCTATGGTGACGTATAGCCCTTCAAGAAGCTCATTCTCCTGCAAACAGAAAAAATAATGTGTTCATATTAATCTCATGTCAATGGACCTTCAACACATTCCCAGATCCAACCTCAATTAATTTTATCTCCATTATTTTTAGGGTTTCAAGGTCCACATAAATTTTGTTCAAATTATTTCATGTTTGTGAAGAAGTAGGTTTCAAGATTGAAGCCTATAGAGTAATGGGTAAAATAATATAGCTATTGGGAAAAAATAAATTGAGAGAAATCATTGACCAAATATACCTCATGGTTCTAGTAAGTCCAACGTGCACGAAAGGACTTATCGAGCATCAAAGAAGTTATGGCCCTCAAATTCCTATATCTAATAACCAACTTCTTGCACTCCATAAAATCCAAAATCCTTGTCTTTCTCAAATCGAAATCACAAAATTTGAAAAAACAAAATGAATAGAGAGGTTTCATTACTCACCCTTCCTTAACAATTATAGGGTCAAATAGTTGCGATGGTCTCATGAGATTCGACATGAAATCATGTAAGATGCCTATCAATACAATGACCACAAACAATGACACCCGTACACAATTTATGACTGCAATGTCTAGCACCAAACCCTTGGCCATTGTTACAAATCACTGCGACTAGCACTCAGTTGGAAAGAGCACAAAATCTTCCAAAGTAAAATTTATGATAAGCAAGGGATTTCTATTTTCTTTTAAGGTTGTGTTGATTTCTTTTTTAAATTAAAAGTATGATAGAGGGAATTTCATGGAGATGTGAACTTCCATTGTTATGGAAGTGGTTCATGTCCAACTTTAATGAAGAAATTTTGATAGGATGAGTTTAAATGTTTTTCAATTTGGATTTTTTCCATCAATTTCACTTGTAGTGTTGGATTTGTAAAAAGCCTAGATCTATCTTAAATGTGGATTTACCAAAATTTGAGAGGGATTGATTATATTTTCACTCTAAAAGAGGTTTTCACCTCAAGATATTTGATCTCTCTCGGCACTTGGTAGATCCATAAGATGGATCTAGGTTGGTTTAATTATTAATTACAATTAATTATAAGTCTAATTATTTATTTTATTTATTTTTATTTTTATTTTATTATATTTTATATTTATTTTTACATAATTTGATGTTAATTTTTTTAACAAGATAAGATAGGACATTACAACATGTTTTCCATACTAGGTTGGAGAGCACCTGTATCACCCAAAATACACCTAATCGATGTGTCCTTACCCAACCTAAGCTAGGAATCTTCCATTGTGAATTTCAAAGTTCTTGTCTCAACATGAGTGATGTTGTATCATTGCCACCCAACTATAGGAAACCTACTATCATGCCCCCCTAGCCAAGCATATTTGAATAACCGGCTACCTAATGTGAGGCCATGTTATCATCCATATAATCTAACATATTGATAATTGATGAAGATCATGATCCTCATTCATCAGGAATTCATGTATCTTTGATGCACTTATCAATAATATTTCCTTAGAAAAAATAAAAACATAGCTAATCACATTTCCAAGTGTTATGGCTCAAAAATTCACCCACTAGGGTCAAAAAGATAAGCATATCCTTTTCCAAGTCAGAGGATCAATTTGTGACTAGTGAACCATAAAAAAAAAGGTATTTTGAGGGATCAATGCTCCTTCCAAGTGGTAGGGAACAAACCAAAAGGCCCAACAATGCTCCTTCCTAGTGTTGGAGACCAAAACAAAAGGCCATGAAAGCCCTCTCTGCACTAGCTCTTTGAAACAATGCTAGAATTTGCCTTGATAAGCTTAGATTCATTCCAAATTAACAACTTTGTTTAAAATCATCATTGTTCATTAAAAAAATGATTGATTCGATATATCTTAATCATCACCTTGATATGGTCAAGAAGGTGTCTAGGTGCAATGAAGGCCAATCATGATGGGAATCTACATAAACGAAGCTCTTCACTAGTCACATGAAGAAGAAGGAACTTATCTCAAATTTTGTCACTGTTGCAACTACGATAAACTTGTGAATCCACACAAGTGAGCATAGAGGTTAGGGAGTATATCAAGGGTAGAGGCTTATAGGATGCATCGATGTATTCAAGTTATACGAAAGAGCACTAATAATGAAGATTCCCCATTTTCTATCTTTCATGGCCTATTTATTTGATGTGTGTTAGGTCCCTATAATACTAGTGATTCCCCCATTACTATTGTCATTGTATCCCTTATTGTTATTGTTTTGCCCCTATTGTCCCCATATTGTTATTATTGTGCCCCATAGAATCCCACTATTGTTATTTTTGTGCCTTGATATTATTATTGTTAGGTTGGCTTGGTTATATTGTGTCCCCTTAGACTCCTATATATAGAAAGGAGGTTTTGTCATTTCAATCATCCAAGAATTGTTCATTTGTGTAATGTAAAGG
>APFE031032942.1:260095-274000 GCA_000404065.3 Pinus taeda | reverse complement strand
AGATGGATGTGAAGACAACATTTCTTCACGGGGATTTGGAAGAGGAAATCTACATGAAGCAACCTGAAGGCTTTGCGGTGAAGGGTAAGAAAGAACTGGTATGCAAGGTAAAGAAGTCTCTGTATGGGTTAAAACAGTCACCAAGGATGTGGTATCAGAAATTTGATACATTTATACGGGGACTTGGCTTCACCAGAAGCAAAGCAAATCACTGTGTCTATTTTAAATTAATTGGTGACCGTGTTATTTATCTGGTCTTGTATGTGGATGATATGTTGCTGGTTGGAAATGACAAAGAAATTATCCAGGATTTGAAGACCCAATTGTCCTCCAAATTCGACATGAAAGATCTCGGGGCTGCAAACTATATTTTGGGCATGGAAATTAAAAGAGATCGGGCAAAGAGGAAGCTCTGGTTAAACCAAAGGAAGTATGTTGAGACAATATTGTAGAGATTTAATATGCAGGATAGTAAACCGGTGAAGGTTCCTATTCCTGTAGGTGTAAAGTTACCTGCTGAACAATGTCCCAAGACACAAGAAGAGGAAGACGACATGTCACGTGTTCCATATGCAAGTGCAGTCAATAGCCTGATGTATGAAATGGTCTATACTAGACCAGACATTGCACATGCAGTGGGAGTATTGAGCAAGTTTATGTAGAGACCAAGAAAGGAGCATTGGATAGCAGTGAAGCAGGTTTTCAAGAATTTGTGTGGCACTAGTGATTATGGTTTGTGCCACCAAGGAAGACCAGGATTCGACAGAGTGTTGGATCTTCGGGACTTTGTTGAAGCAGACTAGGCTGGAGATCTAGATCAGAGAAGATCTACAAGTGGGTATGTGTTTAACCTATTTGGAGGTGCAGTCAGTTGGATGAGTAAGAAACAATATATAGTGGCACTATCAACTACAGTGGTAGAATACATGGCAGCCACTCATGCAGTCAAGGAAGCAGTTTGGTTGCAGAGATTGTGTTCAAGTATGGGGTTAGTATAGGGAGATATAAGGATAGTCTGTGACAACCAAAGTGTAAATTTATTGGTAAAGAACCCTACATATCATTCAAAGACAAAGCACATTGATGTTCAATATCACTTTGTAAGGGATATGATAAAAGACAAAAAGATGTTGTTGGTAAAGCTGGACACTTTGAAGAATATTGCAGATGCATTGACAAAATCTGTGAGCTTTGAGAAGTTCTCTTGGTGTAGAGAAACAATGGGCATTGCAGGGTTGGAGAGATGACTAAGCTCTTTTGTGGTCCCCTGTGGAAAGAAAACAACAAGTGGGAGAATGTTGGGTTGTGTTATATTCTTTCCACGACTAGCCCACATAGTTAACTAGGGGTTTAGACGGGGGTTGGAAGCCCCCCCCCTTCGTTTCACCGATTGTGTAACGGGGGGGTCACATGGGGTTTGAGGGGTGCAGGTAACCCCACTTTATGGGGTCCTGGGCAGCACCCTGGAAAATTTTGGTTTTGGAACCTATGTTAGGTTGGGCGGACTCACCTATGGTTTTGTGCATGATTTTCACACATGTTTTTGGATGTGATGGTTTTTAGTCCATGGTATTGGACATGATGGTTTTCGGTCCATGGTATTGGATGCTTCGGCATGATAAAGATGTATTATAACATTGAAAGGAATATATAATGAAAAATCAAGCTGGTAGTCCTGGTTTTGGGATCCAAGGGAAAATGTCTGTGTATATGTGTTTTATGTGTTATGCTCTTGCATTGTTTATTTTCTATGTTTTAGAATTCGTATGTAGGTAATTTTGGTACGGGGTTAAAACCTACAAACCAGTCAAATTCTTCTTCTTCTGAGAAATATTCTTTGTCGACTTTTACTTCAAGATCTTCATCCATGCTGAAGACGTCTTCACAAAGCTGCTTTTCTCCTACAATACCTACAATCATACACAAACTATTAGTTTTAAAAACATAAGACCTTATGGTCTCACTTGATGCTTCGGTCATCATATCTCCTAGCTATCTTGAATTCTCATAATAATTCATAAGATCTTCCATACATCTCCAGTCTTAATCTTTACCCAGAACTTCACCCTGTTCTACTTCACAAATGGAAACGTCCATTTCTAACTTAGATTCTCTGAGTTCTTCCACCAACCACTTCACTTGCCTCTATTATAGCCTTTTCTGTAACTCAGACCATTTCACTACCTTTTTCCTCAAGACCCAACCTTGTCTTTCATTTTCCTCTAATATCATCCTTAATACATTGAGTTGTTCTTTTAACTCTGCAATCTCCTTGTCACGCTCCTCTTGAATCATCCTCTTTCCATTTGCCTTGGCATCCTCCTTCTTCATTTTTCTTCTATTGTGGTCTTCCTCAAAACCTCTGTTACCTCTATTATGACTATCAATAGTCATATTCTTCTCTATCTTCATGAGTTCGTCACTCACTTACTGTGAGCTACATTAAAGACTCTGCAACAGTAAGTCCTTCTTGCTGCCAATTACCTCACCAAGCATTCCTCTATACTTGGTCTTTTGGAAAGAAACTGATTCTCTATCTCTAGAACCTCTTTGAGCACTTCTCTCTGCTCCTTCTAGGCTTCAACTCATATGCACCTTTTAAGAACACAACTGTCCTCTTGTACTTCAATCAAAAATGAAATACTAGGTTCTAACCACCTTCTGCTTTCATTCAGAAACTCTTAACAGTTTTCTTCATCCCTTAGCAATTATACTCACATCCTCTGTGGAATTTACTTTATGATCTTCCTGTGAGCTAAAACAAAACCTCTGGAGTAACAAGTCTCCTTCTTACTACACATGCCTCACTAAGCTTCTCTCCTCTAAGCTCAGCCTTTTGGCATCTCTCTAGTTCTTTCCTCTGGAACCATATGAGCACTCCATGCTCTAGGTTGATGCAATCTTCTCACCTTGAAGACCTCTCTATAGGTTTTAACCCCATACAGAAATTACTTGCATACAAATTCTAAAACACATAAAATAAAAAATGCGAGAGCATAATACATAAAACACATATACACAAAGATTTTCCATTGGATCCCAAAACTGGGACTACCAGCTTGATTTTTCATTATGTTCCTTTCATTGTTATAATACATATTTATACATGTCGAAGCATCCGATACCATGGACCAAAAAACCATCGTTTCCAAAATCATGGGCCGAAAACCATCATATCCAAGAACATGTGCGAAAATCATACACAACCATAGGTCGATCCACCCAACCTAACATAGGTTCCAAAACCAAAATTTTCCGAGGTGCTACTCTGGACCCCATAAAGTGGGGTTACCTACACCCGTCAAACCCCCTATGACCCCCCCACTATGCAATCGATGCAATGAAGGGGGGACTCTGCCCCCTCTAATCCCCCGGTTAACTACATGGGCTAGTCATGGAAAGAATATAACAAAAGCCAACACTCCCCATGATTTTGTTATACCATTCACCTGCACTTTGAGTGGATTGTTCTCTCTTTCCTTTGCATCTGCAAATTCCTGCTACACTTTATCTCTATGTGCCTGCTGTTTTTCAGATTTAAAATCTGATCTCCTCCTGTCTGCATACACACCTTTAAAACATAACTCTTAGAATAGAGTTCTATCAAAGAATTCTTATACACATAATTTATTTATTCTGCTCTGATACCAAATGATGCCAGCCTAAGCCGCATATGCCCACAGTATGAAAATACAATTTCATGTGACACTATGTGTGTACCAGGAATTCCAAAGATTCCATACTTAGTAAAACCTTAAACTAATCAAGGTTAATGCTCTTTAATTAAAGTCTATGCGGAAATACAACATCTGATGAAAACCCACTTTATCAAAGTCTAAGTCTTTAAGCAAAAATATATTTGGTTCTCTCTTAACCCTTATAACTCAACCTTTCTACTAATTCTGTTACCGCACATGTCAACCATACCATGGTCTTCAAACTTTGGTTAAAACCCAAACTTAACCCATAAAACATTAATTCCACCTATTTCTATGATAATTCACGTATAATAGAAATAACTCGTAAAACACACTTAAACCTTTACCTTTCTTCCTTTCTTCGAATCTTTGCACATATATCAATTCTATCTTTAGCATGTTTAATCCGTGTCATCGATCTCATTCCTCGATCTGATGGTTATCGCGTCACTTGATTGCTTAACAAACTTAGATGATCTCCACTGTTGATCTGTCTCATCTGATCCAATGGTTTTCGTGTCACCCAATCACCAACCAGCTTAGCTGATCTTCACTGTTGATCAATCTCACTTGATCCAACGGTTATCGCACAATCTCGCACAGATATTTTCACAACCATTATCCGATTGAAAGCAAGCGAGAAAAGTGGTTTTCTCTCTCCACCGTATGCTACATGTCAGCCGCTAAGCTTAATCGTGTGAAATTTTAAAAGACCGATTACCACCTTTATAGCACGTGAGAAACTACTTCCCGTCTTTGGAAATCACCCACTTTCTTAAATCAAAACTTTTAAGAAACTCGGCCTAATAAAGGGTTAGCACTTAATCTCCACCATTCATCTTTTTGACTTTGTTTGCACGATTTAATCTTAGCCTTCCATCTCCCTTGCTCCCATTCATTGATTTGATTGATCTAATGGTTCTTGTGCGTCATTACATTCTTTCAACTCTTACTATGTAATTAGCCCATTCGATGTTTTGCTTGTGTATTTGCTCCTGCCTTACGGTTTTCACTTGTTGTGATCTCAATCTCTCCCCGTTCCTTTATGCCTTATCCACCTTTAATGTAAAATTAAAGGATTCCTCTTGTACTATCTATGTGTAAAGCCATAACACTCCTCTTTGTTACTCCTTCTCTGATTCTACACACCTGCAACCTAAGTTACACATAATTACTCTAGTCACACACAATCTATAATTCAATTACATAGTACTGTCATCACACGAACTCAGAATCAAGTTATCTGTATTAATAAGAAAACATTTAAATAGAAATTTCTTCCTTTGCCTAATATTCAATATTAGTGGCCTTTTCCTCCTACCCATAGGCTTACAGTCTAATTCTAACTCTAACTAATTGACTGACTCTCTACCCTTCTACCTGACTACTATGCCTTTTAGGCTTACATTTATATAAAAGGTTCTGTTTAACCAATTCTGGTTCAGATCCTTAATCTGCTAAACTAAATCCTTAATATCCTCTAAGTCCACTTTTAACTCTAGTAATCCCTAAGAATCCTCTCTAGTTCCACGAATCATGACATCACTTTCTAGTCTAAGAGTTACAATTGATTTCCAACTCTCTCATCATCACTCATGTTCTCCTACATTTGATAGAATTTACAAATATCCTCACAATACCTAATTAATTCCTATTCTAATCACTCAAAACATTAATAATTACATACATAGGAATCCAACTTCCTTGAAAACACAAGACCCCCTAAGTTAACTAAAATATAATGAAATTGCTGAGCTGAATACTCCTGCATCACTATGCTTTCCTAGAATGCAAGCATCACATTTCCTAAGTTTCCTAGGAATTGTAGGTAAACAAGTAACATCATTTTTCTTCAAAAAGCAGAGGTTTTCATAGTTCAAGTGTCCAAATATAGCATGCATTAATAAACTTGATGGAAATTTACCTTCATCATAACGAGAATTGTATGAGAAATTTCGTGGACGAGCAGAGGTAACTTGCAGCTTGAGAAGCCTTTCTTATTCTATCTCTGTCATAACAAGTAAGTGACCTGATGCTTTTCTCACCTCAACCTTACCAACAAACACATGAATGGAGTGTCCTTGCTAGAGGACGTGGATCAAGGATAGCAAGTTTCTCCTCAATTGTGGGAGATATAAAACATCATGCAGAATAAAGTCTGGAAGACCAACCAATTTAAGCCTGATTGTGCCAAGACCTAATGGCTTGAGTTTTGATTTGTCTGCAAAGTATACTACTCCATCAACATTGTTAGTAAATCATTCAAAAAAATCTGTTCTAAAATTCATGTGGCAAGTTTCTCCTGAATCAAGCATTCCCAAGAAGCGAGTGGAGCATTAAATAAGTCTTCATTTACTCCAATATTACATTGTGCCATAACATAATGAGTAGATTCAGGTTCTTTACCTTTCTCTTTGTCATTAGTTTTACCTTTGGGTTGATTTATTTCCTACTCAATTCTATCCCAAGGTAACTTGCATGTGGATGCATCATGTGATCCATCTCTATTGCAACGTATGCAATGTGGATATGACTTTTCTCCTTGAGAGTGTCTACCCCCCCTGCCTCTGAAATTTTTTCTTCCCCTTCCTCTTCGACCACCTCTTCCTTTGGAAGAATCTTGAGAAAAATTCTTCTCTCTATATGCAAGACAGAAAACTTCTTTAGAAGAATGAGGAGCTGTCTTCTTCCCAAAATCTTTCTCTTTCTCAACAAATTTATTCATAAGGGAATTACAAGTAATTTCTTTGAGATTTCCATTTGCTTGTAATGACTCAAGATAATTTTGGTAAGTGGGATAAAGTGTCTTGACAAAATATATCAAAGGAATATCTAGTTCAACATTGATGACTTCAATATCATGCATAATAGATTTTACTTTTGATCTGAGAGCAAGAGGATCATCATTTTGTAATTCAAGGCTGAACGAACAACTTCAACTACAAAGTGTGAGTCATATAGTTCCTTCAGTTTTTGTAAGGCTTCGAAAGCATTTGAAAATGGTGAAATATGGCGCCTCACCTCTTCATTTACTGATGTTGAAATCAAGGCATAAGCCTTGTTGCTCTTGTTTCCCAAATGGAAAATTCCTTGTCTAAGGTAGGCTTTTCTGGTTCTTTGTCTCCTTCACCAACACACACTCCTTTCCACAACTCATTAAAAATTAGAGTGTGTTTGATTTTCTGTGACCATTCTTGATAGTTCTCCTTCCTGTTGAGAACCACTCCCACAATAGATATCAATGAATGCATTATAAAATCTGTACTATGGAAAAAAAATACTTCTGCTCCAAAATTTTACTCCTAATGGTAAAAAAAATTGATTTTGAGATATGAAAATAGAGGTGAATCTTGTCTTTCAAAGTGCCAATTTGGAGGAACCCAAAATGCGTGAGGATTTTCTATTCAAATATATTGAAATCTGGCATGGTCTCGGATTCGAATCACCGAACGAAGT
The DNA here is from genome assembly GCA_000404065.3 of Pinus taeda. Lineage (NCBI taxonomy): Eukaryota > Viridiplantae > Streptophyta > Pinopsida > Pinales > Pinaceae > Pinus > Pinus taeda. Next base: position 266,846 of record APFE031032942.1, on the reverse strand, counting down.
CGGAGCTCAATTTAGGATTTCGTAGGGGTTAATGGTGAAAATGACAATGATAGGCCGGGTTACTGACAAGCTTCCTCTGGTAGAAGGATTGGACGACGAACACGAATAGAGAGATGTGGAGTTTTATAAGCAGCAGGAGAAACCAATGTTTAATTGTGCAGAGGTATGGAGAGTGGATGGAGAGGCTGATGTTGAGCTTTCTGGGTGTGGATTGATTAAGAATGTGTTTGAGGCACACATGCTATGGGAGGAGGTAGGTTTCATATGGCGTTACAAGGAGGCAGGTATTATGACAATGTATTATGGGAGGAGGTGGGTATAATGTATGGCATTATAAAATATATGAACTAAGCATCGTATGCAGATAAAAGTGTTGAAGAACTTGTGGATAAATCAGTGAGTTTTGCTTAGAGAAATTAAACTACATAGAAAATGCCAATCATTTGTAGTATGAAAAATAACACCATGCCAAAAAATCAACAACTGTGGTAGAAAATTCATTGAAAACTTATCTTCATCCTCCCTCATTCCAGTATTAACATTGTAGCGAGAACTTATGCTACCTAGAGATCATATCAAGCCCAGGGATAATTCAATGCTGCCATGATTAATGTAGGAACAATTACCACACGCAGTTATATAAAAAACAATCTTCAAGAAATATTTAATACACAGGTAGCATACCGTCACCTTTCTCACGCCACTCCACAGTCGGACCTCCGAACTCGGTGGTATCGATTCACCTCACTGAATTGTTGTAATCATGGTATCTTTGCTCTCTAAGGACTCTGCCAACAGGATTCAACACACAGTAGTGATTTGTCAGTCTGCGAAAATTTAGAATAAAGGGAGAATAGGAAGAATAGGTAGAATGGGAGTTACAAAGTAGGGAGGGAAGCCAAAAATGGCACTGGCTCTGATACCATGTCATTCCAAGAGGTAACTCAAATGAAATTTGTTTATTCATTTAGATTTCTCATAGCTATATACATCAGGGAGTGACTCTTGAGTTTCATTGCCCGATGACCCTTCCTTTTCCATTATTTATTATTTACATTATTTTACAACTGTTCATCCAATCGCCATGAGTAGGTGTCAACACAACTCACACTTAAAAGATAGCCTACTACTCACTTTAATTTGAAGTCACTATCCATGATATAAGATTTATTATCTTCTTTGACCTTAGCTCACAGAACATTCTATCCTCTACACTCTCTGTAGAAGCTAATTGTTAACTCGCAACCCACTAACACACAACTCTATCAATAATCTACCCACACCACAACATCATACTAATCTTAGTCCTCAACTCTTAACATCACACATTTAACACTTGGCCCCTTTTGTTCCACAGGTTCTTCTCAGCCTCTTCTCAACTTCTCACATAGCAACATAGGCTCACTCAACATTTCCTCAACAACACACTCACACCCATAGAGCTCTCCACACAGCTCACTGGAAATTTTGTTGCATTCCTCCCAATTGCTCAAGTACAATCCTAGGTTTTGTTTCACTCCAGCGTTGTCTCTCTGAAACATCACTCTGTCATTCACACTACCTGAGCTTACTCCTGTTTGGTTTATCCATCCCACTATTGTGTATCATTTTTTGAATTCTTCCATTCAAATTTCCCGATTATAGCTCTGAATTGATGTCCATGTTGTTGTTTCATCAATTTTCTTGATCTCTTCATCCACATTAAACATTGGGAATGGGCTCCTGATGTCTCCATGTTGAGAAATGAATCCTCAACCCACTTGCACACTCCAATGAGGCTCTCCATGCTTGTTCATGGCTCATAAAGCTTGACAGGTAATTCAGCATGGCTTCTTTGTTCGTCATTTAATTCAATAAGGTGTGCATGGGGAGACCAGAGGCAGCTTACTTCCATTAAATCATCCGTCCAATTGTGATCATTGGTACCTTGAATCAACGGTATCTTCAGTCAATATTACTCCTATGACACCAACCTTACCAAGCGTATTTAATTTTCTACTAACTCATTCATTATGTACTTCTTCTGTGTTATAATATTAGAGCCCAATCATTTCGTAACTTTATAAAGAATAAGTTACAATATTACAAGATCCTGATCCTATCCTTTAGCCCCTTTTTCTTAGCTCCTTCTTGTTTTTCCTCCATTGACCTGGCGCTATGACCAGTGGCTTCATACTCCTCAGTATTGTAGTTTCGAAGCCCAACCATTTCGTAGCTTTCACTAAAGTGACCTTAGAAAATCATGAGCTTTCGATTTTCCTTTAGCCCCTTTTCCTTAGCCCCGTATTGCACTTCTTCCATGGGACCAGGATTTATAACCATCAACATAACACTTGGTACTAAGGCCTTCAAGATCACTCCAAAGACCTATATCCTTATGTATTTTCTCTCCGCCCTTGGTTATTTGGGCTTCCATAACCAAGTGCCACCAAAAGGCATTGAAAAGTTTATCAAAATTCAATTAGAATGGAGTTACGAAATCCTTAGGGTCTGAAATGCTTCATAGAACTTAAGTGTTAAGCCTTCTCTATGCCCTACGTTCTTTGGGTCTCCATGAAAAAGTGTCAATCAACATCAGAGCTCCATGTATCCAGAATTTCTCCAAAATGAAATTATACAGAAGTTACAAAATACCAACCTTTGATTTTCCAAACTCTTAGATGACACCATGCTTTTCATCATCTCCATGTGGCGTCTCCTTAGTGGTGACGTGTGTCACCCAAATTTACTCCATTAGGCCATGCAATATTGCTGAAATTGATTGCCACATGTGCTCCCTACTTCCACGTTGACATTATCTTCCATCGTCAGCTTTTGAGGGCTAATGAGCTGTTGCCATGTGTGCTATGAGAGGAGAGAGAAAGGGTCCCTCTGTCCTTGGTTTGCAAGAAAAATCCTTTGTATTTATCACTCCCTGCAACCCTCGATACTTTTCAAAAGAATTGAATTTTCAATGAGATACGAAATCCCAAAACTCCGATGTATTCAACCTACAAGGTTTAGATGTGTCGACCTTCCAATATTCAAGGTTCTGATGATCTTCCTGCTTCCTCATATCCTGCATGCTCCAATATTCATCTGATCTGATATTCAGAGGCTCCAACCTCTGAAATTTCTCCTTCCAAGATTAATCTCACTTTGATATTCTCCTATGTTCTGCGGTCCTAAAAATCAAGGTCCAAAATCCAGCCTCCTCCTAACGACTTCAGGGTCCTTACATCGACTGTTAATAAATTTTGATCCGGGGACCCATTCATGGACTTCTACATACCATTGGAAAAGGATTTCCAAGAGCTAACCAATTGTGATAACTCCAAGAGTATATGAATTTTTCTCTTGAGGAAGAATATCCTCCAAAGTCTAGGACTCCCAACAATCATATCCATCATTTTATGGCTTCATCAATAATCCTATTATTGTGATGATTCTTTGCAGGGCATTAATGAAACCATGAGACTCTCCCTGATCTTGAACCATCAAGCACATGAATGCTAACATCTACTTCCATCACTAATAGCCTAAAGGACATCAATATTGTCTTTCCTAGTACATACATCCATGTTTCCATCACCACTAGCCTAGTGGACATCCATGTTGTCTTTCCTAGCACATACATCCATGTTAATCTAGTTGACATCAATGCTAACACACTTGCTAAATGTTATGAAATTCCAAACGCCCAACTTGATCTCCTAGAATGACTGTTGACATTAATTCCAACATACCAATTTCCACTAGCAAGATAGACAATGCCAACTTTCCAACAATCTCCCCTTTTGGCATTAATGGCAACACCTCTTCACTTCTCCACATTTATGGCCAATCCTCATTCTTGGGCCATTACGACGTGCTCTATAAGAAGCTTCTCTCCCCCTTTTACATCAATGGAAAAGGGATACAAGCTTCTTCTTCCCCAATCAATCACCGACTGTGAATGACCAAGGGTCTAGCCGTTGATGTGCATTATGTTCTGCAAACTTCTCTTCAAGGACTGATAGTTGCTTCTGTTGTATAAAAAAGGACATATGTGATATTATCCCCTTTAACATATATTGCCTCTTATTTGAATGTATCTAGTTTTTGACACTTTTCTAGCTGAATACTCTCTCTGCCAATGCATCTTTTCTACTAATCAAAATAAATTGATACCAATTAAAATTTCTCATGGTATTGTTGCTGTTGCAAATACCAATCCTTAGTGATGCATTGGGGTTTCTCCTCACTGTTATTATTGCTTCAACCTCTATGCTCACTTCTATTGAGGATCTTAAAAACTTCTCCCCTTGAGATCATACTTCTACAATAGGGACTGCTGCTTAAATATTACCAATTGCACCAATAAATTGATACAAATTGGATGTTATACCAAGAAACCTCTTGTAGCTCTTTCTAAGAAAGGAATATCCACTTACAAAAAAAGGATACTCCATGTTAACCTAGACCATCAATTTACATATCAATACCAAATAAAGACTAAGGGACATTAAATATTATACACATTTCACTTCATGAACACAAGACTGCTAGGCAAATTCAAATTCACAACTTAAATGAAATAACAGTATTTCACCAAATATGCAAACCTTTCGTTCTCTGTGTAATATTTCTTCTTGAGGATGAAAATTATTGTCTGCTACTAATATCAAAGAAGCTCCCCCTGATCCAATGCTCTTTGATCTTCTGCATCCTCTCCCTTGCATCTACTTGGGGACTAATCCTATGGACCTAACTTGACTTTGGGACTCTTTTCATTACACACTTCTACTGCAACTCATCTTCTTCTCTCACAATATACAATATTGTTGTGTATTCCCCTTGAAACCATGTTGGTTGTTGTTTCCTATTTCTCTTTCAATGTTGATACACTTGAAATAAACAAATATATTACTGTAATCAACAAGGGGACCTAGTCATACCTTCATTGTTCAGATGCATCTCATTTGTATGAGATTTTATGCCCGCATCTAAATTATTTGGCCTAACTTGAGGCCATTCTCTTATTTTACTGAAGAAAAACAGAGGATCTACTCCCCCTGAGAAAATCATCTTTCTTTTTATTCCAAACCTTCTTTGGCCGAGTCCTCACAAGATCATTTCTTTCTATTTTCTTTTTTGCCCATGTTTGGGCTTTCTCTTGGCTAGGCATTTCTAGAGGTATCCTCTCCTTCAACTCCTCTTTCTTCACCCAAATGTTCCTAGTTTCCTTTATTCCTTACAAAGGAGTCTACTACAAGAGTAAGAGGACCATTCTTACTATTTTTCTTATGATTTATTCCTCGTCTTTTCATCTTTCTCTTTTGATATTGAGCATTGAAGACAAAATTGTATTCCTCTAATCCATTGTTTCTTCTTGTCTTAAAATCTCGAGCTGCAATATTTGCATGTATATGATAAGAAGCATTCTTTTTATTCTCATGTATGTAGCTTGCTCTCTTGTTCAAAACATTTCCACAATTTTGGCATTCAATATGGCTTATGAATGGGGCAAAGAAAATGTCATATCTTCCAGCAATCTTGTCACGACCTCTACTATTGACAACATGCCTTCTCCAAGCCACTCTATTCATTCTTCGGTTGCTTCTACCCAACATATCTTGTTTTATAGCATGTCATCTACAATCCATGGATTTATGTCTGAAATTATTTTAAGGAAAACAATAACCATGAAAAGGTTTTTAATGATAGAAGTTACCTTTTCTTTGAAGGCTTTCTCCTTGAGGGGGAAAGGACCTTTTTTGGTTCTTCATGTTCCTCCCATGGAAATTTGCATCACTATCTTGCATTCCTTCTTACTTCTTCTTGGATTTCTTCTACTACTCTCCTCATGGTTGTTTCTTACCATTACGTTATTTCCTTTTCTTCTCTTATTGTTGTTGGTTTCCTTCTGTAGAAATTTTGAATAATTTAACACATATTCAACAGAGATTATCCTGATCATGTACTATTGCGGAAAACATACACAATACATAAGCTCCTCTACGTTGATCATCAATATAGCAGCATCAATAACAATAAAACATCAAGAACATTCACACATTAACACAGTATGTATCCCGGGGAAAGCATCTCGCTAAAAACCCCAACTATCTGTATATTAATGATTGAGTCATGTAACATTACAAAGTACAATGCTTATCACAAGCAATCCATACCAGCTCCTCCTGTTACACACAATACAACTCAGATCTAAATCAATCACTGGCTCAAATCTCTTCCGCTGCTTGCCTGCCTCCGCTGCTCAATACCTGCACAAGAACTGATGATAATTCCAAGGCAACCACGTATTTCCTTGGCTAAATCACGTGAGAACAAGCTACAATGTGGGAAAACTCACTGGCATACTCAATCCCCTGATTTGTGCAAGATCTAGTGCACAACTATAGTCACAACTGATAGCAATCTGATTCTCTAACACCTGTCCCTGCTGAACTGAACATGCACTGACATGCAACTGAGTTAACTGATGTATTCATTAGTTGTATTATGAGTTAATAACTTGTGAATTAATTAATAACTATTTCACCCAACTCATCTCTAGTCTATTTGCCAGTTAGACTAAATACAACCAGTTTAACAAAGCTAAACTGAACACAACTCCATCAACTGCACCTCCAGTCCACTAAACTCAACTCACTTGAGTTCTAATTGAAGTCCTACATGCAAATATTAGTCATCCCATAGGTAACCAAGTATTTCCTTCTGGGATCTGCATGTACCACATCCGTAGCTCATCCTGAAGTGCTCCAAGAGA
>APFE031032942.1:246342-259759 GCA_000404065.3 Pinus taeda | reverse complement strand
ATAAAGGTTCCTCATTCGAACCCCTATCTTCCGGGTCTCACCAGTTGTCTTGCTGCGCAGGAAGGCCTTTCTCTCGCTGAAAACAACATCATACCCCTTGTCTTCTAACATCGCCACTGAGATGAGATTCTTCTTCAATCCTGGAACATGCATGACTTCCTTCAATACAAAGGGTTTACCAGACTCCCTCTCAAAGGAAATGGTACCGATACCGGTCGCACTATATCTACCATCATCGCCCATCTCGATGTGCACTCCAAGATCTTTGTCCTTCAGATCAGAGAACAATCTCTATCTCCCGTCATGTGAAAGGACGCACCACTGTCCAAGAACCACACTGATCCCATCACACTTGAAACCAAGCATGCGATCAATGAAAAATCAAGCTCAAACTGAGAAGCTAAGGCCTCTCCCCCTGCAGATCCAGCAGCTTGCTTGTTCTTCTTCTTCTGCGGACAATTTGTGGCATAGTGTCCGTGCTGGTGACAGTGAAAACACTTCACCTTGGACATATCCTGCTTCTTGCCTTTCGCACCAGACTGAGAAGCTTTCTTGCTCTTCCCTTTCTTTGCTTTGGCAGCCAAAGCACAATTCTCTTCATCAGCTCCCTTTGACGAAGATCCATTCTCATACCTATTGTTACTGAGTTTATCCTTGAGCGCCAAGTCGCTCTTGCTTTGGAATAACATTTGCAATCCGTTGAAAGACATTTCAACAACACTACTGCAAATTCGAATTCCACCAGCTCCAAACTCAACTGCTTCCAATCTAGAATTCGTGAGAACAAAATATTTCTCGTACAGAGATCGACTGTATGGGCATTCACCAGATATCTCACCTTCAAAAAGAAGGATGAATCCAGAGGCTACCTGGCCCGATTATAGACTCTGCCTGAAGAAATAAAACGTAGTCACTTCTTGAATAATAGATCTGATGATCAATCCTTGCTTTCATATCCTGTAGAAATCTCTTCTACAAATCAACCAGCTCTGATACCATGTAGAAATTTTGAATAATTTAACACATATTCAACAGAGATTATCCTGATCATGTACTATTGCGGAAAACATACACAATACATAAGCTCCTCTACGTTGATCATCAATATAGCAGCATCAATAACAATAAAACATCAAGAGCATGCACACATTAACACAGTATGTATCCCGGGGAAAGCATCTCGCTAAAAACCCCAACTATCTGTATATTAATGATTGAGTCATGTAACATTACACAGCATAATACTTCTCACAAGTATCTCCACCTCTGTTACACACAATACAGCTCAGATCTAAATCAATCACTTGCTCAAATCTCCTTCGCTACTTGCCTGCCTCCGCTGCTCAATACCTGCACAAGAACTGGTGATGATTCTAAGGAAACCACGTCTTTCCTTGGCTAAATCACGTGAGAACAAGCTACAATGTGGGAAAACTCACTGGCATACTCAATCCCCTGATTTGTGCAAGATCTAGTGCACAACTATAGTCACAACTGATAGCAATCTGATTCTCTAACACCTGTCCCTGCTGAACTGAACATGCACTGACATGCAACTGAGTTAACTGATGTATTCATTAGTTGTATTATGAGTTAATAACTTGTGAATTAATTAATAACTATTTCACCCAACTCATCTCTAGTCTATTCGCCAGTTAGACTAAATACAACCAGTTTAACAAAGCTAAACTGAACACAACTCCATCAACTGCACCTCCAGTCCACTAAACTCAACTCACTTGAGTTCTAATTGAAGTCCTGCATGCAAATATTAGTCATCCCATAGGTAACCACGTATTTCCTTCTGGGATCTGCATGTACCACATCCGTAGCTCATCCTGAAGTGCTCCAAGAGAATAAGACAAAGTTTATAGTCCAAATATTATTAAGAGCTAATAATATTCGACTGTTCTATTTTTTAGCCTGGCAGTCTAAAAATAGACTCCGCCCATATGTCTAAAAATAGAAGTCCATCTATTTTTACCAACATGACCAATCATCCACAAATAGCATCCTGCAATCCATAGACATGATCCATATGTCTAAAAATAGACATAGTCTAAAAATAGACTTGCGCCAAAAATAGCGTGCGGGCCCACTTAGTGAAGGCGACTCTTTTCACTAAGCTCCATCATCTTGTTGCAATCTCAACAAGCACTTCTTGTTGCACACTTTTCAACACCTTCCTACTACTGAAGTTCAACAACTTCTTTCCCTCTATTTTTGTTGGAACATCCAACTTCCTTTACATGGGTGATTGACCCTTCAGCCTTTTCCTCCTTAGATCTTGGTTCTTCTTTGTAACCCAATCAAACCTTGATGAGAGGGGATCTTTTCTTGGCAAGCATCTCATCCAATATTTTCATCCTCTCCCTAAGCTTATGATGTTGAGACACTTAACGTGCCACTCAGGCTGCTAGCTTCTTCTCGTTGAGCATTAGGGTTGAGTATTTTTTTTCTCAACTCTTCATTCTCAAGCTCATAAATTTTTAATTTCTCCTCTTGCTTGATATTTTCCTCTGATAGGTCCTTGACCTCCTTTAGATAAGAGATAAATCTCTTCCTAAAATAGATCATTTCATCTAGATATTTTTCTTCACTATAGGAGGTGCTAGGTGAGCCACTATAGATATCTGAACCCAACTCTATGTCCATGGAATCGTCCATAGATCTGGGGAGTATTCCATCTTCATCACTCCCAGTGATACACCTATTCTCTTCATGGGATATACTCTCTTCTTTTTCATAGGATGCCTCATTTGATATTGCTACTAAATTGGGTCTATCTTCATTACAACTACTATATGCATGGCTATCTCTATCTTCAAGTGATTCATAGGAACATCTAGATAATGAATGACCTATTTATTTACATTTACCACAAAGCAATAACTTACCTTCAAAGTCACATGTCCTCTCATCCAGGTCTTCTTCTTCACCATACTTGGAGTGAATATCAACATATTTCTCATAGGAATAACTATCTTCAATATTTTGAGCATCTTTCCTTTTAGATTCCTTCTCCTTTTTCTTCCTTTTCTTCTTATCACCAACAACTCAATTTTTTGGTTCACTAATTAAGCAACAAGGTTATTTGGGCTTCTCTTGAGCCACATTGCAATGTTTTCCATGCAGAAATCACAATTTGTCTAGCATTTCCTTAGTTATCTCATAGTTCCTTACTTCCTCAACATCTAGTTTAGATACCCCTTTCATGATGATTCCCTTGGCTTCTATATTGAACTCATTCATCTCTCCATATATCACAAACATTCAAATGCCTTCATTGACTACCATCAAGTAGGCTTCCATTCTGATCTTCCAGAGCTCATAGTTTAATCCATTTAAAAGCGAAACTCCTACTATTAGCCAAATCTGATTAGCCATTGTTTCCCTTTGATCTACCTTCTAGATATTAATTTATTCCTAAAGGAACATTAGCTCTAATACCAATTGTTGGAAACCATGTTAATACTAAGAGGGGTGGGTGTATAAGTATTAAGACTAATTTAAAATTTTATGCCAATTTTTCTTTACTCATCCAAATGTGGCATACACTTAAATGGGAGAAACCATTAACAAACCATAACAATAGCCATATAAATCAACATAATCATACATAACGTGAGAAGCACATGTATGACACAAAGTTTTAATGTGGAAACCCTTATAGGAAAAAACCACCTAAGCTTGTTTTTGTTATTGAAGTAAAATAAGAGCATTTACTTTATTACACTAATCTATTTGTGAGCCATCAATCATAGGAAGAACCAACTCCCTTTGATTGTTTTCTACCACCCGCTAGTAGGAAGCACCAACTCCCTCCTTTTGCAGATGCCTGATTAGCTTACTAGAAGCACAATGTGAAGCACCAACTTCAAGAATTTGTTGCAAGCACCAAGTTGTAGGAGGCACCAACCCCCAAGCTTTCTTCAGACACCCACTAGAGATGGAAGAATCAACTTCTTGTATGTAGGCTCCAACCCACACTCAAAAGATAGCCTAATGCTCATTGTAATTCACAACCACTCTTCGTAATATCATCTCTATTCTCTTCCCTTCCCTTGGCCCACACAACATTCTATCCTCTGCACTATCAACAACAACTCATTGTTAACTCATGACCCACTAACACACAACTCTCTCAACAATCTTCCCACACCACAACATCATAGTGATCTCGACTCTCTGCTCTCAACAACACACATTCAACACTCACCCCCTTCTGTTCCATAGGCTCTTCTCAGCCTCTTCTATTCACAGACTCTTTTTCGACTCTCACACAGTAGAACAGGCTCAGTCAACCTTTCCTCAACAATACACTCACACCCACAAATCTCTCCACACAACTCATCGGAAATTTTGATGCATTCCCCCCAATTTATCAACTTCAATCCTAGGTTTTGTTTCACTATTGTTTTGTCTTTTTCATCCATCACTCTTCCATTCACAGTGACTGAGTGTAATCTTGCTTGGTTTCTCCATCTCATTATTGTGTCCCATTGGTTAAATTATTCAATTCACATTACTCGAGTGTGCCTCTACATTGTTGTCCATGTTTTTGTTGCATCAATCTTCCTGGTCTCTTTAGCCATATTAAACAATGGGAATGGGCTCCTGAAAGTCTCCATGATGAGAAATAAATCTTGACAAGTACTTTGGCATGGCTTCTCTATTCTTCGTTTAATTCAATAAGGCATGCATGGGGAGATCAAAGGTGGCTTAATACTTAGCTCATGACAAGCTACATTAAATCATTTGTCCAATTGTGATACTCGCTACCTTGACTCAACGATATTTGCAGTTTCCATTGCTCTTGCAACACCAACCTTACCAAGAACATTTACTTCATTTCCAACTCATTCATCCTTTATTTCTTATGTGATGCAATATTGGAGCCCAATTATTTCATAACTTTATTAAGAAGAAGTTACGATATTACAAGATCTTGATCATGGCCATCATCCCCTTTTTCATAGACCCTTCTCATTTTCCCTGCATGGGACTAGATGTTATGAATAATGGCTTCATGCTCCTCTGTATTTCAATTTCATAGCCCAATCATTTCATAGCTTTTATTAAAGTGACCTTACGAAATTGTGAGCTTCCAAATGGCCTTTATCCCCTTTTAATTAGCCCCTTATCACATTTCCTCCATGGGATTGGGAGTTGTGACCGACATCATAGAAATTACGTGCTAAGGCCTTCAGGATTTCGCAAAGGGCCTATCTCCTTGTGTATTTTCTCTCCAACCATGGTTCTTTGGGCTTCCACAACCGAGTGCCACCAACATCGGAGCTCGTAGGCATTGGAACTTTCATCAAAATTCAATTAGAATGGAGCTACGAAATCTCCAGGGTCCAAAATGCTCCATAGTGCTTAGGCGCTAAGAATTCTCTATTCCCTTGGTTCTTTAAGTCTCCACGACCAAGTTCCAATCAAAATCAGAGCTCACTCTATCGAGACTTTCTCCAAAATGAAATTACGAAGTTACAAAATCCTGACCCCCAAGATGATGTCATCCTCTCATCAACATCATTACATGGTGTCTCTATAGTGGTGACATGTGTCACCCATATTTTCCCCTATAGGCCACCCAATATCGTTGAAACTGAATTCCATGTGTCCTTCATACTGCCATGTCATGTTGACATAATCTTCCACTGTCAACTCTTGAGAGGACCAATCAACTACTGCCATGTTTCCTATTAGACGAGAGAGAAAGGGTCCCTCAGTCCTTGCTTTGCAATCAATTTCCTTTGTATTTCTCAATCCCCACAACCATCCACAATTTTCGAAATAATTGAATTTGCAAGGATTTATGAAATCCCAAAACTCCAATTTACCGAACCTCTCAGGTTCTGATATGTCAACCTTCCAATATTCAATGTTTTGATGATCTTCTTGTTCCCCAATATTCTTCCTACTCCAATATCTCAAGGCTCTGACCTCTAAAATTCGGCCTTCCAAGATTCAACCCACTCCAATAGCTGCATGGGTTCCAAGGTCCCGAAATTCAACCTCCTACTAAGGACTTCAAGGTCGTTACTTTAGTTGTCAATAGATTTTGATCCCGAGACCCATTCATGGAATTCCACATACCATTGGGAATATATTTCCAAGCATTAGCCAAATATTCTAACTCCAAGAGTATATGAATCGATCTCTTGAGGAATACACTCTCCAAATTCTGGGACTCCCAACCATAATAACCATCATTTTATGGCTTCTCCAATAAACATATTATTGTGATGATTCTCTATAGAGCACTGAACCAACCATGGGACTCACCTTAATCTTGACCATTAAGCACATCATTGCTAACATCTGCTACCATCAATACTAGCCTAGTGGACATCAATGTTGTCTTTCCTATCACATGCATCCATATTTCCATCACTACTAGCCTAGTGGACATCAATATCATCTTTCCTAGAACATACATCCATGCTAATATGATTGACATCAATGACAACACACTTGCTTATTGTTATGCAATGCCAACTACCTAACTTGATCTCCCGAATGTAATTTAAATAGGCACATATTTGAATTTTGAAGAGAAAAAAATAAAAAGAGGGACATATTTCAAAGTATCTACATTTTCAATTTAAAGAGAGGGAAAACATGACTGGAAATGAGAATAATGGGTAGTGGGCACAAGAATTTGGTCCACAAGTCCTCCAAGATTCAATATGCACTATAGCCTCTTGATTACGGTACCTAAATCTATTGAAAACAACTTCAAACAAATTCCAAACTAACACTGAGCTCAAGCATCACATTGTTCTTCAAGGTTTTAGCTCTACTTCAAAACTCCAAACGCTCACAAATGATCTATGAGAAAGGTGTGAGACAAATAGAGGGATCAGAGATATCTTTATAGAAATTTTCTTAGTTTAATGCTTTGGTTTTTGAGTTTTTTAATTAAATACTGAAGTTTTTCTTAGATTATTTGGTACCGAACTGACCCATCGAGCCAAGTCAGACCAAGTTTTAACGAACTAGTGTTGGGACCTTGTCCATTGTCTCGTAATATAATATAAAAAAAAATACTAAGTATAGTTGGGTCATTCACCACTATATATAATAGAAGCAAGACATGCCAATGTTGGATATAACTTATCTCCTTGACACTAAATCCTCTATTATTAGAACAATAGAAATAAAATATATAAGCTAAATCCCCATAGAGGGGGGGCCTAAGAATCTTCATGTTATTTATTCACTTCAGGAAAATGGGATGGTGGGGGTCTTCTCCATACTCGTGGTCTTCCATTTGTCTCTCATCCCTGGCTTTTGGAGCAAGCTCTGAACCTTGGAGGGATTTCAACGAGTAGTATTCATAATTGAATTGTTGTAGATTTCCCTTGATATAATTCAATAAGGGGTTCTTATTTTAGGCTAAATCCATGTGACATGCTATCATTTATTTGGCATGTTATTATAGATCTATGGTCAAAGAGGGGTTGTTCTTCTTGTTTCTTGAAAACTCTGCATCGAGGATAATGTGAGCCAAGTCCTTTTCTATATGCTTGTTGTCGGTAGTAACATTTTGTCCATTAACATGCTCCTCCAATTTTCCAAGATTATGAATTGTGTCGTATTTGTGCCACTTATTGAAACCTTGTGCTATATAATGAGACTCACCTTTTCATTTAGTTCCAATTCTTTCAACAAAAGCTTCTTGAAATCTTATCTTTAGTGAATTTATATCCATAGATTCTTTGGCATAAACATATCTTTGAATATGTAATAAATAAAGCATATCAATATTTTATTTTCAGTTATTAAGTTATATGTACCACGTCTATAAATGTTAAATTTAATATATTTATTTTTTGATATATGTTATATTGAAAAAATTATATGTAAGTTTTTTATATAGATATATTTGAATTTAATTGTGAATTTTATTGAAATTTTGTATGGGGTTATATTTTTTGAATTTGATGTTCAAACAAACACAAACCAGGTGACTATGATTCTAGGGAGTTTTACAAGGTGAAATGTGCTACTTATGATAGTATTGACTACCCTTCCAATATTCTTTGTTGGATATTTATGATTCAAGCATGTGGTATCATGGATTTAGTGTAATAGCATTAAACCTTAATTGAAAGGGCCTTCAATCTGCCTAGCCACTTTAGCTTTATCGAAAACCATTTTGGATCGCTCAACCTGAGTAATTAGTGATATTCTTATTCTAGACATGCAAACCTTGAATATGGGGTGTAACTCTTACAACAACCTTGGGATTTCACCATTTTCTAATGCATGCTAATTTATGAAATCTATTTGATCAAACATCATTTATATGAAAATATTGGTTTAGTAGCATCCTTGCGATTTCACCATTTTCTGATGCATGGTATTAGGTGGAATCCTTCTGATCAAACACCATTTATATGTCGGTCTTGATTGAGTTTTATTCCCATGTCTCCAATGGATTCTGGAAAGGGAAGTAGGAGCCTAATGGCATGAATTCAACTATCTTTCTATGGCATAAGGTTTGTAGTGTGGTTTCCAACATTCTCTTGTGTGGATATATTCACATGATTGTTCTTGAATATTTCAACAATATGAGAAATAAACCAATATCCAAATTTAAAGACAAAAAATATCATTAAGAAGACAACAAAGCTATGAATGCCTTCCCATTTTTCTTTTAAAAACAACACCCTAGAGTCTAGGTAATGAGAATGTTGATTCATTTGGAAGATTGTTTGTTCATGACGCCTATCTATATATGAATCTATGCATTTATTCTAGTTTAACACTAACTAAAATACATAATTCTTAGAAGATCCATGAGATTTAAGAAGATATGTGTTATGCAATATTTGATTTTCTTCAAGGAACTATACTGCAAATGTATTGATCAAGACAAATAAATAATGTTTTGGATGTTCGAACTGATATTGAAACTGATTAAGGGTCAAACTAGACTAGAACCATCTAACAAACTGATTTACTAAGAATACATAAAGGATGAAAATTGTCATATAAATTATATATTCATGTACAATAATGTAAATCAAAACTATTAGACACCAAATGCATAAAGGTTTCACAATTGTTTTACTATATTATATATAGCATGTAAGGGTAAATGTAACAAAATGGCATTGAGTGTAATACGAGTTTGAAACAAAATACATAAACATTGAGGCTCTAAATCATGTTTGGAGTCCAAAAGAAATCTCGCTACTAGCTAAAATCTATAATCAATAACTACATACCAATTATTTTCATGATTAATCTCTTTTTGAATAAAATCTCTTCACTCTAGATTTGTAGATTCCAGTGATTCACAATTGATCAAAGAGAAAGGTGTGAGGAAAATAGGGGGTATCATTATATAATTTTCACTTATGGTTTGGAGGGATTTTTTTCCTTTTTGTGATTTCCATTTTTGTCTACACTCGTGGGTATGGAATGGCTCAGTTTGGTAATTGGCTGTCTCAACCGATGTTGCAAACATCTTGATTTTATTAAGTAGAAATCATTAAATCATGATTTTTTGGCCTAGCCAATTTTTGTCGATACTATCTCGATTTTTACAATTTTTTGGTTTTTTGGACCCTTGCCAATTTTATCAAATCATTGCATACTGAATCCACATCTAGTCCAGTGAATTTGAGGGTTGAACTGGTTGAACACAGTGGTACTCGTTTAGCTAGTGTTTAAAACATTGCAAACATGTGAAGGCAATCTTCACTAATAAATTAAGAAAGAAGATAAAAAAATAAGTTGTTGTTGATATTTGTGTATTGGAAATATAAGATCTTCTCTTGATCATCACCCTATTGCTACTCATTATTCTTTACTTTCATTACCTGGTGTTGTTAAAAGGACATCCTATGGCTGGAATTGGAAAAACAAATTCTAGTCTTTCAGATCAAGGTTGTTGATATTGTGTCATTATTAATGATAATTGAGTCTATTTATATTATAATTGTTATGAGAGGTCAAGTGAGGTAAGCCTTCACAATCACTTTTTATTAAAACTATCTAGGGGATTAAGAGCTTGCAGTGAGACATATGTTGAGATCCCCTCTTCCTGTATATGCTCATGCCTTTTGTATTTCTCCTTTTCAGTCATTTAGTTTATTTTATTTTCTATTTATAACTTTTTAGTTGCTTCTGCACTATGACCTACAGTTTTGAGTTTGATTGACCTACTTTTTTGGTCATTAGAATATAAATTAAATGCATCTAATATTATTTGTGAAACTCTGTCTAGCAATTTTTTCATTGTTGTATCTTCAAAATTGCTTCCAATGGTTACTCAATTTCCATTTCCATGCCTTATAATGTTCCATGCTTTCAATCTAAATGTGAATTGAGAAAAATTCAACAACTTTAATTTAGATTCCAGTGGGATATTATTACCATTTAGCTCCCACTCTATACATAACTACACTATAAATTTCAGCTTGCATAGCCATCCTACAAATTCCACCACTTGTAAGTTCCAATGATTGTATAGCAAGTGACAATTCCTCACTTAAAAAATTATTAAATTACTAAAGCATTCAACTTTGGCATTATAATATATATAGCCAGAAAATGACTAAAATGATATTTGATTAATTATGTAGTGGTAACTACCTAAACCTGAGTCTAAAAGTAATAGTAATACATAGATTTTACATAAACAATTACTGTCAAGTACAAGGTACATAACTTGTTATTTTAATTTTACTATGAAAGAGATTCATGCAACTAGGATCAATTTCCTGTACGGTGTAGTGCAACCAACAATACTACATTTTTGTTGAATTTTCTCTAACCAGAAAATGAGTTCTCATACTAATCAGTTTTGTACAAATTCAAGTCATGTTGAATTCGATAATAATTTCGAATGTGATTAGTGTTATCATTCTTTCCTATCAACAAAATCATTCAACACTAACTCACCATCTCCCACATACTTCAATCCATACTTAACTATGCCTTTCAAGTATCCACAATGTTAGGTCCCTATAATACTAGTGTTTTCCCTTATTATTATTGTCATTGTATCCCTTATTGTTATATTTGTGCCCATGTTGTCCCCATATTGTTATTATTGTGCCCCATATAAGCCCACTATTGTTATTGTTGTGCCCTTACATTATTATTGTTATGTCGGCTCTGATTATATTGTGACCCCTTAGACACCTATATATAGGAAGGAGGTCTTGTCATTTGTATCATCTAAGAATTGTTCATTTGTGTAATGTAAATGAGGTTGCCCCCTCAAAGAGGCTATTTTTTAAGTCATTGATCTATATATTTCTTTTATTTTTTGATCTGGTTGCATAACAATTGGTATCAGAGCTTTGTATTCTAGGGTTTCGCTGCTTCAAATAGGTCATCATGGACATTTCGCTATAACTTGTTTTCTACAAAGCTTCAGAAGTGAAAATTAAAACCCATTTGAGAAGTGTGATGAACCATGTGATCGAATTTAAGATATTGTCTCGCTAAATGTTCGGAGATATGAACTAATGAAGTTAGGGTTTTGGTAGGCTCCTGAATTAGATCTCAAACAGGTCATTTTGGGAAAATCATCATAACTTTATCTCTGAGCATCTAATTCATATTTCATAAAAAGTGAAAGAATTTAGATGGAAGTTAGTTTATTGGGTATTTGTTTTAGAACCTAAGGTTGAAACAATGATACGTGGAATGTCATACAAGTTCGCTCTACTGAACTAGTTTATAATTAGGTCATCGCGAGAGATTGGGCATAACTCTTTCTTCAGGAATCAAATTGCGATTAGAGGTGTGGGGTTGGAAAGAAGACTCAAAGGGGTATTTCAAGCAATAATTTCATAAATTGTAGGTCATAAATTATAGAGTTACAAGAATTTCAAGATCGATCTCATACAAAGCGGAAAAAAAAGGTGTGTGGTTTTTAGTTTTTTTTTGAAGTGATTGAAAGGGCATTGTGAAGCATAATTATTATTCATTAATGACCCAAAGAAATAAAATGGAAACACATAGTAAGAAACCTAAAATATCTACTATGACACATGAAGAAGAGAAAAAAATGCAACATGATATATCAAAATTATGAGACCAGGAGCAACAAATTTCGCTCCCACAAAAAGTAAATGAAGCTAAGATGGATGGCTTAAAGAATGGAATGGAAGCTAAGATGGATGGCATGGAAGCTAATATGGATGTTATAGAAGCAAAACTTAAAGGCAACATGGAATATTTCAAGATATATTTGACAAAGTTGCTACAAGAAATGCTTATTAATGGCGAAAGGGTAGTAAAGGAAACTCATGATGAGAACAAAAGAAATGTTAGTCATGATTTCATAGACTCTAATGTTGGATTGAAGACCCACCATGTTTTGAAGATTGATATGAGGAAGTTTGATGGCAAGGATCCGGTAACATGGATACTACAGATGGAGCAATATTTCGATCTCCATAATGTGCAAAGCACACAAAAGGTACACATTGTGACTTCATATTTGGAACCCAATCAGTTTGTATGGTATCGATGGCTTTTCTCTCATAAAAAAATTGTCATTTGGGAAATTTTTATGGAATAAATGATAGCACATTATGAGGATACAAAAAGCAACAACTTTTCTAGCCAATTGATAAATCTCAAACAAAAGGGTTCAATGGTGGAGCACATTGAGGACTTCCAAAAATTGAATATAAGGGTAAAAGATATTACAGAGGAGCATAGGATTGATGTGTTCATAGGTAATTTAAAGGATAACACCCAACATGAGCTTTGCCTTCAGGAACTTGATTCATCGGAGAAGGAATTTACGTTGGTAAGAAAAATTGAAAGCAAAATTATGGCTACAATGAGGCCTATCACTCACAACTATAATGATGCAAGTGTTGTTTCCCCTAGCCTTCAACAACCTACAAGGTTGACACCACAACAATTGGAATAAAAAATATCAAAAGCGCTTTGTTACAGTTGTGATAAAAAATACACTAAGGATCATAAGTGTGCTGAGAAGAAATATTTTACATAGATTGTGAAGAGGAAGAAGAAAAGGAACAAGAAACATCAAAATAAGAGGATACACACCCGGAACAAACCCTAGAGAAAGACGAAATGAATATGACCATATCTTGTAATGCATTGGCCATAATTACTACTCCTCAAACTATGAAGAGAAGGACATATTAAGAAGAAAAAGGTAATAGTGTTGATTGATTCAGGCAGTACCCATAATTTATCATTGTAAGATAGCCAAGGAATTGAATTTCTTCCTATATCCAGCACCAGAGTATCAAGTGATGGTTTCAAATGGAGGAACCATAAATTTCTCTAGAAAGTGCCATAATATCGAGTTATCCATTGGAGAATGTGTGTTGAATAGTCCAATGCTTTCCATTCCAATGGGTGGTGTTGATGTTGTACTAGGAGTCTAATGGCTACAATCTTT
>APFE031032942.1:228219-246135 GCA_000404065.3 Pinus taeda | reverse complement strand
TGAATAGTCCAATGCTTTCCATTCCAATGGGTGGTGTTGATGTTGTACTAGGAGTCTAATGGCTACAATCTTTGGGTATGATAACTTTTAATTTTCAAGAACTTTTCTTGAAATTTGTTTTGGAAGGAAAGGAAGTTGAATTAAGGGTTATCACAGGGAAAACATGAAATATAATTAGCTCTAATGGCATGACAAATCTTCCAAAGAAATAACAATGAGGCGTAATTTCACAATTATGTTTGCTAGAGGATCCCACATTGGAATCATCTATTTCTCCATATCTCTAAAAAGTCTTGGAAAATCATTCTATGGTATTTGAGAGTCCCAAAGGCCTCCAACCTATTCGTGATCATGATTATGCTATTCATTTGATTCCAAGAAGTGTTCCTCCAAACATCAGGCCGTATAGATATCCCTACGCCCAAAAGAATGAAATTAAATGTATGGTTGCAAAAAGGCTAGAGGCTGGTATAATTCAACCTAGTCAAAGTTCTTTCTCTGCTCTAGTAGTATTGGTGCACAAGAAGGATGGATCATTTTGCACATGTCGATATTATAGGGATCTCAACGAGATCAATATTAAAGATAAATTCCACATTCTTGTCATTAATGAATTATTGGATGAATTTCATGGAGCAATTTACTTCACCAAGTTAGACCTTCGTTTAGGATATCATGAAATCAGACTGAAAACAGGAGACATTCTGAAAACAACATTTAGAAGTCATGAGGGTCATTATGAATTTTTGGTCATGCCTTTTGGCCTTACCTATGCACCTTCTAAATTTCAAGGTTTGATGAAATCTATTTTCAAACCCTTCCTTAGAAAATTTGTGTTAGTATTTTTTGATGATATACTAATATACATTAAGTCTTGGAAGGATCGTGTTTAACTTGTTGATAGAGTGCTCAAACTATTGGAGGAGAAACAATTATATGCAAAAACGTCCAAATGTTTCTTTGGAGTACAAGAGGTGGAATATTTGGGTCATATTATATCTCATGAAGGTGTTAAGGTAGACCCTAGAAAAATTAAAGCCATTAAGGAATGTCAAATCCCCACATCCATAAAGCATCTGTGAGGATTTCTCTAGTTGAAAGGGTAATATCACAAGTTTGCTATGAATTATGGGAGAATAGCAGCACCTCTAACAACATTACCGAAGAAAGATGCATTTTCTTGGACTACAAAAGCAATGAAGGCCTTTGAACATCTTAAAGAGGCAATGTTCCAAGCACCAGTGTTAGCTACGCCAGACTTCACAAAAACATTTATTGCGGAGTGTGATGCCTTAGGAAATGGAATTGGTGCTATTTTAATGCAAGAAGAAAGACCCAATGCTTTCGAAAGTCATCCAATCAAACAAAAATATTTACACAAAGCTATTTATGGGAAGGAAATGTTGGCAATACTACATGCACTTAACAAATGAAGACCTTACCTAATGGGAAGGCACTTGAAGGTAAAAACAGATCATGATAGTCTTAAATACTTTTTAGAACAAAGATTATCTTTAGAAGAGTAGAAAAAATGGGTCACAAAGATGTTGGCTTATGAATTTAAAATCATCTACAAAAAAGGGAAGCAAAATGTTTTTGTAGATGCACTCTCAAGAAAGGATGAGGATGTAGAAGCATTACATTGTTCCATTTCTATTATCCAACTAGAATGGATAAATGAAACAACAGATGAATGGAAGAATGACGAAGAAGTGTGAGCACTCATTCAAAAGTTGGAGCAAGATCCCAGTGCATGTGATACATTTAGATGGAAAAATGATTCGTTATGTTACAAGTATCATTTATACCTTTGTAAGAATTCACAAATCAAACAAAATTTTCTTAGGGAATTTCACACATCTCCCTTAGGAGGGAATTCAAGATTTTAAAAAACTTACCACAGGGTTAAGAAGGAATTTTTTTCAGATGGCCTTAAATCTTATATTCAAAAGTTTGTGGCAGAATGTTTGGTTTTCCAACAAAATAAAGTTGGGACAATTAAGACCCTAGTCCTATAATAGCCTTGTTGTAGTGGCTACAACCAACCTCCAAATTTTTTCCTTAGCTTCATTTTGGAACCTCACTACCAACCTTTCATAGCAACATGTCTTGTCTTGTTAAGTACATAAGCTTCAGTGATTTTCTTGTAGAATGATAGCCTTTCCATCAAATATTGTTGCATCCCCCTCACAAGTTGTTTCACCGGACTTGGTCGAGCTGCAAGCTGAGCAGCTCCCTCAATAAATTGTGCAATGATGGAGGTAAACTAGCCTTCCCTCCAAAAATTGTGCAATTCTGTCTGGCAACCTGTTGGGCTCCAAAATTATGCAATTATGACTGTCACTGTTCACTGATAAAATTACGCAACTCCTCCTAGCAGGGCTGCTCAACCCAGAAATTGCGAAATTCTAGGTAGCAGTTAGTTGCTCTACCCAGAAATTGCACAATCCCTCTAGGAAGCCAGCCCAGATCCCTCCTAGAAATGCACATTTTTTCCTCCTAGCTGAGTAGATTGTTGCATGTGCAATTGAGTTGATCGGTTCCCTCTGGGGCTGAGCAAAATTGATTTGCATGCATGGATTGCTCCTCCAAAGGTAGCATGCAAAAGAATCCCTTGATTTAGGGATCTATTTTTAGCAACTAGAGGTTACATGTAAGGATCATCTCAGAAACCTCCCATCGAAACTCACCAATTGGATGCTGCAGACATCATTCCTCACATCGATCTTGTAGCTTTGACATCCCACATTGCATCTAGGAGTCGTCGGTACATTCGACTTAGTTGTTTTAAGGTAAGCTCGCTTTTCATGTCTCACGCTGCGTTTCTAGCACTTTTTGTGTTTTACTTCAGATTAATGCTATTTTCTTGATTTTAGTGAGTGCTTTCTTTAATTTTGATACATACTATCTTGTACTAGCATCGGTTTAGGTTTTGTTAACATCTCACTACTGCCACAGGCATGAAACTATTTTTGCACAGACTGTCATCACTGCGGAGACTTGCTTCACACACATGCATGCCTTTCCCATTTCCTAATTCCTGCACTTATTATTTACATGAATGATCATTCACTCTTGTTTTCACTCATCTCATAATGCATTCACACCTCTCATGTTTTCAGTCAACCGTCAGCCGCACTAGGCTGCCTTGGCTCGGACCGTGCCTTACCCGGCTAGCACTGTACATTTCTGGAAGTGAAGGCTCTGCCTTCCCTCCAAAAATTATGCAAATCCAACCAGGCACTGACCTCTAGGCTTGCATAGCATGATTATTGGAGGCAATGTCCTCTTGGCCACAGAAACTGTGCACTGCAATTTGCTGGTTGCATGTCATGCGAGCTGAAATTGTGCATTGTGTAGTTTCAGTCCTCAGTAGGCCAAGTTGGACTGTGAATTACGTAGTTCCAGTAGTCAGTCAACCTCCTGAAAACTCAGACTATGCCTTGCATAGTTTTGGTAGTTAGTCTCCCAACCTCTCAACGAAAATTGCAGAACCTTCATGATCTGTCACACAAGTATGTTGTAAGTCAGGGCTCAAGTTCATTTTGGTTTTCTAGTGACAGATTGCTTGCGATAAGTGTTGTCATGTCTCCAAGTATTGCAGGTGTTCATCTGCCCCTTAGAAGCACAAGTACAATGGTTTCCAGGAGAGCAGAGTTAAAGACATCATTCAGAGCACACTTGGGGATGCAATCGATCAAGTGTCTATGAACTTTCCTACCCATGAAGACATCAAGTTTTTTGTAGACAAGGACATCAAGATATGATAGTAGTAACATCAGAGCAAGCAACACCGTCAACAACAGTTCAAGGCAGTATACCAGATGCCACGAACGTAAGAGGAAGGTTGTTGACAACATAGAGGTGGAGCAAAGTTGCAAGCTCAAGCAGATCCACTTGTGATGAAATCAAATTTGGAGACTCGGGCTATGAGGTGACGGCGCGACATGGAGATTGCGTGAAGACAGAGAACAAAATAGAGGAGTTGCATGTGTTGAAGCAACAACTCAAGGAAGAATAAGAGCTACATAGATGAGAGAATGAGTTGCAGATGGAATAGGTATGACAACGGGTGCAACATGCACTCACAGATGAAACTATGCTCGTACAAGTAATAGATCCATCCCAGCAGCTGGCACGGAGCATACATGGTGAGCAATATTGCTGATCACATGTAAGGGAATTCAGTAGCATGCATGTCATTGTGTGCACGCATGCGATCCCACCCATTTAACACACTCACCTAGTAAAAGATAAGAAGCAATTCCGACTGGAGCTGAACATGCAATTGATAGTTGATGTGCATGACCACTAGCACACACTGGAAGATCAACATGGAAACTATGCATCAGTGTGTTGCCGGTTCGGCTGCACCCAAGAAGACCATGCACATGCTAACACACGAGTTGGATGGAGGAGCCACACCAATGCACCCAGATGCAATGGACGCAAGAGTTTGCTTCAGCAAGATGTCACCATGGAGCGCATGCAGACCATCATGGACGACCGAACTTGACATCAGATCAACACCTTCACTATCACAAGCATGGCAAAGAGTTGGTCTCATCGCAATAGACTGAGTGTTAGTGATGGCTTGCATGGCTTTCTTAAGACATTTTGTTGCACATTGGCCCATGTGCATTGTAATGTAACATCTTGTCAAGTGGAAGTCCAAGTGTCGATAGTTAGATGTAATAGTCATAGAGTAGATGAAGAGTCATGGGGGTAGATGAACTGTCACAAAGGGGAATCTCAAGGATCACCCCACCCATTTTTATAAATAGAACCTCATAACTCATTGTAAAGGCTTTTGGTCAACCAAGCTTCCAATAGGACTATCTTAGAGAGAGCTTGGACAATATTGTAACGAGCCTTGGCTTCTCCACTGGGTAGAGCTAGTACATCTCTTTGGAGGAGCAGGCGGTTGTGGTTGTAACGTTCTACTGTCGGAACTAGTGGTTGGACATGGATGTGTTGAATGACTGGAATTTACACTTTTTAATATAACAAGATCCAACACATTCCATGCATATGTTATATTGTATTTCAACTATTTGTTTACTCTAAATGATATATGTATTTGTTTGCTTACACATGCATGTATAGTTATTTTAGGTGTATGTATGTATGAATCTTTCTAAAATGTGTTGTTGGTTTAACCATCACTTTGGATTGCTAGCTAACTTGCCTTCCATGTTGTGATGCATCCTTGCTCAAGTGTTCCCTTCTTAACTTCGTGTTATCATAGGTTTCCAAGGGGCGTACTCATCTCAAACCCTATGTATTAGAACCTGTCATGCACCTTCCTTGGCTCACTACATATGTCACACCCTTTCTACCAACAAAGTTATCTTACTTCCCTCTGTGCGAAATCGTGGTCAAGGCATTATCGTACAACCCACTGCTGGGACTCCTAAACCAAATGGTCTGAGGTCTTATTGGGACTTATGACCGGGGAGATCCCCTTACATGTTGGCGGGTCTAGCAACTTCAACATTTTAACGCTAGAAGGAGGGCCATATGACAAGCTGAGTACTCACATATGTTTTGAATATCTTCATATCTATCATGACTAACTACAAAGTTGCTCTTTTGGAGTGTATGTCTTATGGAAATGATTTCATTATCTCGGAAGAGCTCTCAAATAACTTGTCACATAAAACATATGATGGTAGAGGCCACGTAGCCTTGGTTAGGCACGTGGTCAGAGTTGTAGGCTCATGCAAAAGACATGGAATATTTGAAGAATACATGAGTTGTGCGTTGTTTGTCTACACGCTTTGAGGGAACCCAATACACTGGTGTGCCATGCTGCCTGAAAAATCTATTCATTCTCTAGCTCATCTGGTCGTAGAGATAAACCATGCTTTCAATCACTTTAACGATAAAGCACTCGATCAAGAAATTCTGAAATTACGAAAAGTACCCAATGAATCCGTTCATCAATTTCATGCACGCTTTTGTATTCTTGCATACTAATTTCCCAAAGATGGAATTGATTGGGTATTTCTTTATGGGATATTTGAGTATCTTCCTCGCATATCTAAACCTCGCTTAGTACACTTCTGTGATGGAGTTTCACAGTCATAGGTAGGCATAGCTGCCATAACAAGTCTCTGTCTGCCTTCACCTCATAAAACAGCTCCACCACTACGGAGTGATGTGGGAGATCATGCACATACATCTGTTGAACTGTCACATCCTCCCACCCCAGCTTCTCTTACGATCTGCATGGATTTGGCTTGCAAGCCTGTTGGTTGTCACGTGGATTCATTCCTCAACCTCCGTCCCCATGTTTTGTTGATCCTCTGGATTGTACTTCTTTGTGTTCTTCCATTCCAGACTTCTCACCTCCTGTGAACGAGGATTAAGTTTTTAACGGAGTTGGTGTTATGCAGCCAATCTGTGCCATCATTCATGATGAGTGTGTGCAGGAATCTAAAGAAGAACTCACAGTGAAGGATGACTCCCTTCTATCTGCACCCCATCCACTTTATCCTGACATCCTTTTTTATTCTGCCACTGCTGATTTCCCCTACAAAAACTCATTTTCGGATGTTTCTACTTCTAATCGTTCACAGGACACGTTGGATGTTAATCTATCATTATAGTGCAAAGAGGACATGTATTCCTCCATAAGTCCATCCAATCTGTCATCTATGATTTCTGAAAACACAGAGGGTGAACACCTTTGCATCCCATCTACCCCTCAACCTAATTCATCAAATCATGAGGATGTCGACAAACATCTTGAACTTTCTGATATTGGTTGTCATGATCTCTCTACCTCTTCATGTGATGATGATGTTGATTCAATTGTTATTAATATGTCTAAGACATTGGTCTACGATGATCTATCTTTCGACAAAGCCAAAACCTCGTAGACTATCGAGGTGCTTCAACCCGAGCTAATGGTTATGTCAGGCCCTCGATGTCTTGAGGTTGGTTTCACTTCTGGTCAAGAAATTGTTGAAACACTCAAGGCTCCTCATCACTCTCTTCTTTGCATTGAATATCAACCAAACACGTATATTTCACTTCCTCCACTCGAACTACACGATCCCATTACTCATGCATTGGAGGAATCTTACATAGAAAGCACACATGCACAACACAAGTGGTCTACCTTTCTCATGTTTGCATGCATGTCATAGTCAAGAGAATGCATACACTCAACATCTACACACAGTGTGGCACAACACCATGGTAAGAACATAGAGTGTATGTCATGCACTTTCACTCATCTTTGTTCTGTGGTTGCTTGTAAGCTCATAGTTTGTTCATCTTCATCGTTATATATTTCATGCTTGTTGGTTTGCACAACAAAAATGTTCAAAAGCCATGCCTTCCCCAACATGCATTAACCAATGCACCGGTGGTTGCATTGGAAGTATCACTTCATGTGAGATGACCCATGCACTGTTCACTTAGGAGTAGGAGTAGAATTTTCTTTTGAGTTGTTTGCTTGCATGTATGTTTGCTTCTTTCTTTTTGTGTTTGTTTGCTTTCTTGTTTTTTTTCTTACTCATTTTACTTCCGCATTTGCTTCTGCTTCTTTCTTTTCTTTTTTGTTTGTTTTCTTGTTATTGTCCGTAGGTTAGTTTCACATGGACCATGTGTGACTCTTGAAAGAAGCTTGGCAAAGTACAAGAGGACTTGTACAACTATCAACATTTTCTTATCTCTTGTTCGCTCTCTTATGTAAGAACTTGTTGACATCAGTCCATGATACATCAATGGAAAATACATATTATTCGAAGTGAACCTTGGTGTAAACACAACACTTTAGCGCTAACAAGTATCACGTACTCTAGTCGGTTGTTTTTGGGTTAATCCTTGTCATCTCAGTCAAGTAGAGTAAGGTGAGGGGGAAAACCTTAACAAGCACATCAGAGGTATACATAAAATACTTCTCTAAAGGAACAACCTCTCCTACTCTCAATAAGTCGGGATCCCTCTTCCGCCTATGAAATGAATAAGTGTTATGCACAGTTATGAAGATGAAAAATGAAAAAAATGAAAAAGTGAAAAAAGTTTGAAAAAATAAAAAATGAATAAGGCAAAAGAAGAGAAAGGCTTCCCGCACAAAGAGGTGATGCAAATAACTCCATTGGGGTACTCACCAGGCTCACTGGTATCAGATCCATGCTTGTGTTTCTGCGTGGCTCCGTTGGGGTATTGTCCAGGCCTGCTGGTAGCAGAGCAACACCAGAGATGAAACTAAGACTCTGGCGACCATACTACTTGTGCATCATATACTCCTCAACCCTAATAAAAACAACTACATTGGATTGGCTTGGAATGTGTGTCGACAGACCAAGGGCTTGGCAGATGCTACATCTTACAATCAAGCTGTGTGGAAACCAAGAAGAACCGAGAACTGAATAATACTTCTAAAGGTGTTAGACTTTATTTTCATGAACAAGGTCCATTCAAAGAGCTGGAGTTCTACCATTGTGTCACAAAGTGTTGTAGCAACTACAACCAGCCTCTAAAATTTTTCCTTAGCTTCATTTTGGAGCCTCCTTACAAACCTTTCACATAAACATGTCTTCTCTTGTCAAGTACACAAGCTTCGGTGATTTTCTTGCAGAATGAGAGCCTGTCCATCAAAGCTTGTTGCATCCCCCTCATAGGCTATTTCACTAGACTTGGTCTAGCTGCAGGCTGAGAAACTCCCTCAATAAATTGTAAAATTCTAGAGGGAAACTAGCCTTCCCTCTAGAAATTGCACAATTCTGTCTCGTAGCCTGCTAGGCTCCAGAATTGTGCAATTTTGCCTGTCACTATTCACCAAGAAAATTGCGCAATTCCTCCCATAGAGCTACTCAGCCAAGAAATTAATAATTCTAGGCAGCAGTCAGCTATTCTAACTAGTAATTGCACAATCCCTCCGGGCATCCAGCCCAGATCCCTCATAGAATGCACATTTTTTCCTCCTAGCTAAGCAGACTGTTGCATGTGTAGTTGAGTTGACTAATTCCCTCCGAGGCTAAGCAAAATTAATTTTCATGCATGGACTGCTCCTCCCAAGGCAGCATGCAAAGGCATCCCTTGATTCAGGGATCTCTCTTTAGCTGCTGGAGATTACATGCAAGGATCATCTTAGAAACCTCCTACCAAGTGTTGTTTTCCCTAGATTGGTACCGGACACTACAGAGCTCATTTCTCACATCGATCTTGTAGCTATGACATCCCACATTACATCTAGGATTCATTCACACCTTCAACTCAGTTGTTTTGGGGTAAGCCTCTTTTCATGTCTCACACTGTGTTTTTGGCGCTTTTTGTTTTTCTCTTCAGATGAATGTTTTTTGCTTGATTTTAGTGAGTGCTTGGTGTCATTTTGATACATGTTGGCATTTATTAGTACCGTTTCAGTTTTTGTTAACATTTCACTGATGTCGCATGCATGAAACTGTTTTTGGAAGGATGGTCATCATTGCGGAAACTCGCTTCACACACATGCATGCCTTCCTGTTTCCTAACTCTTACACTTGTTGATTTCTTGAATGATCATTCACTCTTGTTTACATTCATCTCATCATGCATTCACACTTCTCATGTTTTTAGTCACCCGTCAGCTGGACTGGGCTACCTTGGCCTAGACCGTGCCTTGCCTGGCTAGCACTGTACATTTCTGGAAGTGAAGGCTTTGCCTTCCCTTAGGAATTGTGAAAATTTAGCTAGGCGTTGACCTCTAGTCTTGCATTGTGCAATTCTTGGAGGTAATGTCCAATTGGCCCTAGAAACTGTGCAATGCAGTTTGTTGGTTGCATGTCACTAATGATTGAAATTGTGCATTATGTAGTTTTAGTCCTTAGCAGGCCAAGATGGAATGTGCATTGCAAAATTCCAGTAGTCAATCAGCCTCCTGACATCCTAGACTGTAACTTGCATAGTTTTGGAAGTCAGTCTCCCAATCTCTCGGTGGAAATTGCATAACCTTCATGATTAGTCACACAGGTATGTTGTAAGTCAGTGCTCAAATAGTTTTAGCTTTTGACTGAAATTTTTTTTGCCATGAGTGTTTCCATGTCTCCAAATATCACAGGTGTTGATCTAACTCTCAGCAACATAGGTATAATGGTTTCCAGGAGAGAAGAGTCGAAGACATTGTTCAGAGAACACTTGGGGATGCAGTCAATCAAGTGTCTATGAACATGCCTACCCATGAAGACATCAAGTTGTTGGTAGACAAGGCAATCAAGATATGACGGTAGTAGCATCACAACGAGCAACACCATCAACAACAATTGAAGGTGGCATACTGGATGCCACGAATGCAAGAGGAAGGTTTTTGACAACACAGAGGTGGAACAAAGTTGCACGCTCAAGCATATCCACTTGTGATGAAAGCAACTTTGGAGACTCAGGCTATGAGGCGACGACACGACATGGCAATCCCATGAAGACAGAGAATGGAACAAAGAAGGAGTTGCATGTGCTAAAGTAGAAACTCAAGGAAGAACAGGAGTTGCAAATATGAGAGAATGAATTACAATAGGAATAGGTACAACATCAGGCGCAACATGCATTCACAGAAGAAACTGTGCCCATACAAGTTATAGATCCATCCCAGCAGCTGGCATGGAGCACACATGGTGAGCAGTGTTGTTGATCGCATGTAATGGAATTCAACAACATGAATGTCATTGTGTGCACGCATGAGATCCCACCTGTTCAGCACAATCACCAAGGCAAAGAAAAGAAGCAATTCAAACTGGAGTTGAACATGCAGTTGATAATTGATGTGCATGACCACCAACACACACTAGAAGATCAGCATGGACATTATGCATCAGTGCATTTCTAGTTTGGCTGCACCCAATAAGACCATGTGCATGCTAGCATATGAGTTGGATGGAGGAGCCATACCAATGCACCTGGATGCAACGGAGACAAGAGTTTGTTTCAGCAATATGTCATCATGGAGCACATGCAAACCTTCATGGACAACCAAGCTTGGCATCAGCTGACCACCTTCACCATCATAAGCATGTCAAAGAGTTGGTCTCATCATAACAGACCGAGTGTCATTGATTTCTTGCATGCCTTGCTCAAGCCATTTTGTCTCACATGGGCACATGTGCATTGTAATGTAATGTCTTGTCAAGTGGAAGTTCAAGTGTAGATAGTTGGATGTAATAGTCATAGAGTAGATGAAGAGTCATGAGGGTAGATGAACTGTCACAAAGGGGAATGTCAAGGGTCACCACACCCTTTGCTATGAATAGAACTTCATAACTCATTGTAAAGGATTTTGATCAGTCAAGCTTTTGATAGGACTATCTTAGAGAGAGTTTGGACAATATTGTAATGAGCTTTGGCTTCTCCACTGTGTAGAGATAGTAAATCACTTTGGAGGAGCACGCGATTGTGGCTGTGATGTTCCACCATCAGAACTAGTGCTTGGACATGGATGCATTGTATGACTAGAACTTACACTTCTTAATATAACAAGATCCAACACATTTCATGCATATGTTGTATTGCATTTCAGCTATCTATTTACTCTAAATGATATATGTCTTTGTTTTCTTATGCATGCATGTATAGCTATTTTCTATGTAAGTATGTATGAATCTTTCTGAAATGTGTTGTTGGTTTAACCAACACTTTGGACTACTATTTAACCTTCCTTCCATGTTCTGATGCATCATTTCTCATGTGTTCCCTTCTTAACTCCATGCTATCATAGGTTTCCAAGGAGCACACTCATCTCAAACCCCGTGTGTTAGAACCTATCATGCACCTTCCTTGGCTCACTAGATATGTCACACCCTTGCTACCAATAGAGTTATCTTACTTGCCTCTGTGCGAAATCGTGGTCAAGGCATTACCGTACAACCCACTTCTGGGAGTCCTACACCAAACGGTCTGAAGTCTATTTGGGACTTCTTACTGGGGAGTTCCCCTTACATGTTGGCAGGTCTAGCCTCGTCAAAATACCTTTGTCCATTCCAAGTCAACATTGGGAGGAGGCTTCAATGAATTTTATCACAGGTTTACCCAAGTCCAAAGGAAAGAGTGTCGTCATGGTGGTAGTTTATAGACTTACCGAGTATGCACACTCTTGTGCATTATCTCATCCATTTAAAGCTAGTACAATTGCTACAACATCTATGGAAACAATTCAAAAGCTACATGTAAACCCACAAGTTATTGTAAGTGACAGAGATCCTATTTTCATTGGAAATTTTTTGACATAATTATATTCTTGTCTAGGTACTCAGTTAGCCCATAGCTCATCTTATCATCCTCAATTTGATGGGAAAACTGAGATAGTGAGCAAATGTTTGGAAGAATATCTTCGTTTCTTTGTAGCTGATAAACATACACAATGGGTCAAATGGTTGCCTCTCGTTGAATGGTGGTATAACACTTCCTTCCATACTATAGCAAAAATGACCCCATTTATGGCACTTTATGGATATCATCCACCATCCATCACGTCATATTCAAGAGAAAATTATAAGGTTCAAGCAGTGGAATATCACTTCAAGCATCAACAAAAAATTCTCCAACTCTTAAAGGATAACCTCACTTTGGTGCAGAATATAATGAAACGATAGGCATATCAACAACATAGCGAAAGAAGTTTAGAAGTAGGTGGCTGGGTATTTCTACACCTACAACCATACAAACAAATGTCCCTCAAGCAAGCTAAGAAGGATAATAACTTATCACCAAAGTATTATGGTCCATAAAAGGTGTTGCAAAAGATTGATACTATGGCATACAAATTGGAACTTCCTTCATCTTATTGAGTGCATCCAGTTTTCCATGTTTCATGCTTAAAGAAGGTTACAATTGACAAGCTCCCAGTTCAAACAATATTTCCAGAGCTTGACGAGGAAGGAAAAATCATATTGGAACCTGAAGTAGTCATAGGAACAAGAACTTGATAGCTGCAAAATCAATCAATTTGAGAGTATCTCATCAGGTGGAAGAAATTACCCATAAACGATTCTACATGGGAGGATGAGAATTTTATACATAAGCATCCAAAACTACTCAAGCATTTAGGACAACACTTTTTTGAAGGAGAGGGGCATGTTAGGTCCCTATAATACTAGTGTATTCCCTTGGTATTATTGTCATTGTACCCCTTATTGTTATTGTTGTGCCCATGTTTTACCCATATTGTTATTATTGTGCCCCGTAGAAAACCACTATTGTTATTGTTGTGCCCTTACATTATTATTGTTATGTCGACTCTAATTATATTGTGACCACTTAGACTCCTATATATATAAATTACGCCTTGTCATTTGTACCATCGAAGAATTGTTCATTTTTGTAATGTAAAGGAGGTTTCCCCCTTGAAGAGGCTATGTTTTAAGTCATTGATCTATCTCTTTCTTCTATTTTGTGAGCTGGTTGCATAACAAACAGGCCTAGTAGGTTTATAATTAGTCTTCTTGAGTTAAACCATGAATAGGGTCAAATTATTCACTGTAAAACATATGTTAGGCTTGGTATTCACGAGATACATTAGCAAACGAATCGACTACATATACAAAAAATAATACCAAATGCGATGCTAAATTAACATAGAACTTCATATTTGGAACCACAACAGTAGCCAAGGGTTTGTAATTTAACAACATAAATCTATTCAAAATATTTTCTATGTATTTACCATGTCCAAGGAAGACCTCACACATTCCTTGAGAAATCTGCAGACCTATAAAGTAATCCATAGGGACTATGTTATTCATATTGAATTCACTAGCTAAGTTGTTCTTGCATCATGCACAGGCTTCTCCAAATTTCCTATAAGGATCATATCATCTACATAGAGGACCAAGCAAGCCATCCAAAATAGATTTATCATAAAAATCATAAAGGTTATGATCTACAACAGTCTTGGTGAGACCCAAACTCAGTAAGTACTCATCAACCTATGAGTATTATGCAAGTGTTGCTTGCCTCTACCCATAAAAGACCTTTTAAACCTTTCAATTGATTAAGGTACGCATCATATTCAATCAGGTCATTTAGAAAAGAAGTCTTTAGAAGGCTTTTGTCCTCTACAAAAGTGGTTGTGATATTTGATATATAAGAGCAAAGATAACCAAAAACAAATATTGTTATGATGCTGTCACAAAGGGTGTTGAGCATCCAAAAGAGAGTGTTGACGTTTCATATTTTTGTGCATGGTTTAGGATGACAATATCATGCTCTACTTTTATATATAATCTATAACAAGGGTAATATTACACCTATTGACACTGCTTTAGTTTTCAGCTCAGTTTCATAAAAGATTGTTGTAAATGAGAATTAGACACTTTTGGGTCTTTTCTCCTAGTTTGAACTATTGCTGACTAATTATTAAGCTTTTCTTTCTTTCAACAAATCCTTTTTCATTAACAAGTCCAAAAAAACCTTGTTTTTGTTTCAAAATTTGCCTCTATCCTTCAAAATTAACTCATTAGTATGTGTCATCATCATGCATGAGAGATTTATGAGCATAAATATAATCATCAATGAGAATAAATGGGCCTAGTTATAGAAGGTGGTAGTTATCACTTCCCGTCATGGAAACTTTGCATCATCTCACATGACAACAACATTTTTTACTTGAGTGATAAAAACTATTTCTATCTCTTTAATATGGAGTCATTTTACACAGCAAAAGTATTGAACATGTGCATCCTAGGTATTATGAAGTCTATGCCCAAATAATTGTTGTTTCAATATTTGGTCATATATTTTGTTTTCTCTTGTCATAACTGTTATCTTTTCCGTCAAGTTCATAAGTTTATTGAAATGTCTATTTTAACAACAGGAGGACCAAAGTTTGAGTCTTTGAACCGATATATGGAGAAGGGTGATGAAGACTAGAATGAATTCAATGATATTAATAAGCTTATTATCCTCTCTCCACTTTGGACAAAGTATATAATTGCATTTCCTCATCTCTACAACAGTAGGCCTAGGAAATTTAAGCTTTGTGTATATCATTGTCTCATGGTGATGTACATAAAAACTGAAGATCCATATCTACCAACATCGTATATTGATCCTCTAATTCATCCAATATATTTCCATAAGACTAATTGTCATGAGAGGAAAACTTTTTTTTTGTTGGTGCAAGAGACAATCCTTTTATGTCATTAATTCAAAACTAACTT
The DNA here is from genome assembly GCA_000404065.3 of Pinus taeda. NCBI lineage: Eukaryota > Viridiplantae > Streptophyta > Pinopsida > Pinales > Pinaceae > Pinus > Pinus taeda. The sequence continues at coordinate 230,995 of APFE031032942.1, read as the reverse complement.
ACATATAATACACACACCCACAAACAGAGTGGGCACCAAACCATGGCGATGCCAACCTATGGTGCAGAAAAAAAAATCCAAGACCAAAGGACTACAGTCTCAGAAAAGGAGCAAGCCAAGATGCACAAATAAAAGCTAACCGAACAATTGTTCGTAACAGAACTCTATGAAACTAATCTATAATTTAAACCTATGGTGGAGAAGAGAAGCTAACCAGGAATGGTTGTCCGACCTAAACAACCTGGCCCCACAAACAAGCCCGTTAAAAACCAACCGTAGATCTCATTCAACAGATCCAACGGCGGAAAATAATATCGCAAGACCCTACATGCCGCCATTTAACGTGAAATCACGGTGGTTTTCAAATAGTCCCTATGCCACGTGTTAATCGCTGAATGTGATCGCTGTGAAAAAGTTGAAACCACTTCCCACTCACAGTGCTTGTGAAAACCGCTCAGGAAACTTAAAACCTTTCTAAGGTGAAAGAAAACGTAAGTCGGGGGTGCTAAGAGTACCCTACTCCCGTCCACACGATAAACTATCTTGCTAGAGATATTGTGATAAGAGGCCTTGATTGGCCTGTCTGAAACCCTTAGAGGAAAGCCGCCTGCTTTGCAGCCACAAAGGCTCTGAATGAGCTTGTTTCTCTGACCAATAAACCACCAAAGCTCTCTATTCACTATAAAACTAAAGGAGTACACTTCTCTGATCATACTGCTTCAGGGTTATCAGTGTTACCCTCCATGGTCCTACTTCTAAACATCAACCAATCTTCTTTGGCTTGATCATCGCATTTCACCTTAAGACTCAGTTGAGTTAGCTCTTGTCATTTTGTTGCAAACTTTTCCTCTGCGCAATTCACTCCTTGATTGGCCAGGAGATCCGCCAGCTTGTTGGCCATCCTTCGAACATGTTTAAAAGTTATGTTACGGAGGCCTAGAAGGTGGTTGTGCATCCTTTGAAAAATCTGATTGAGCCTCCAGTTCTTTGAGACCTTTTCCGGTGCAGTACCCCAGCTGATCTTCTTAACTGAGTTAATGATTAACTCAGAATCCACTTCAATAATCACATCGTGTCGATTATCTAGAAGTAGAAATTCTAAACAATGTTCCATAGCCAGAATTTCTTCCATATTGTTGGTGGCCTTTCCAAGATGACCATGGAAAATAAACAAGATATTCCCTTTTTCATCCCTTAAAAATCTTCCATGACCCGCTATACTCGGGTTGCCCTTTGAGGCTCCGTCAATGTTGAACTTCAAAAATCCCTTGGGGGGTGGTTGCCAAAAATCAAGCTCAGAGTCTTTAAAGATATTCTTCCCGCCCAGGCTTTGAGGAATCAAACTTTGTAATCTAAGTTGGCAGAGAATCCTCCACTCAGAAGCTAAGGGAGGATTCACAGGAAGATTTCAGACAATGGAGCTCACAGTCTCTTATAACTGTTTTAGGATCTGATCATGAAGGAACATGGGCAGTTTTTTTTTCCCTTGAATATCCTATTGTTCCTTTCTGTCCATGTGTTCCAGATGATGAAGCCTGGTGTTAGAGCCCAGGCAGTGTTAAGAACTTTGTTATTAGTGAAATTGCTTCTCCACTTGCTTAGGGTGTTGATGATGCTTCCAAGGTCTTTGTCCGACTGCTGGAAGATGGTGGAAAAAGAATCCCATAGCTTGGAGGAAAAGGAGTAGCTGTTGAGAAGATGCTCCATTGTTTCCTCTTGCATTTCACAGAGCTGGCATATGGAGGGCCCCAGAACACCTCTTTTCCTAATGTTGTCCCAAGTCAAAATCTTCCTATGTTGCACCAGCCAAGTAAAGAGTTTAATTTTCATCCAACCTTGTTGACTCCAAAGTCTTTGCCATGCTTTATCCGGAGCTTGGGAAGCAATACCAGGGAGAATTTTTTTTGCATCCTTAAGATTAAAGGTTCCCTCATTGTTGTTGCCCCATCTTAGTTGATCCTTCCCTTCTGAAACAAGAATTTTCCTTCAATCTAACTCTTGCATTATTACTTCAGCTTTGTCTTTTAAAGAGTTTTCATTTCTAAGATCAAATTTCCTCCATTTTCTCCACTTTCCTACATTGTTGGTCCGATCCCAAAAATCCTTAACTTTGATTAATTCTTTAGCATCTGTCTCTTCCTTCAGTTCCTTTAATTCTTCTTTCAACAGAATGGGTTCCTATTGCTATCTGTCCTCCCAAAACAGAGCTAACTTTCCCTCTCTAATTTCCTAGAAGCCATTGTCTTGAACTAGACATCTATTGTCCGAGGCTTTGTTCCATATGTGTGATCCCTTAATATTACCATCCATTCTTATATGATCCTCACTAGGCCATGAACTGGCATATTTTTCTTTCCAAATTGTAGCCCACTGAGCCTTTGGTTCTTTTAGCCAACGCCACCATAATTTAGCCCCTAGAGCTTTGCTTAAAATTTCAAGATCATCCAATCCTAGTCCTCCATAATTTCTGGGTTTGCAGATTTTTTCCCAGGCTACCAAGGCCCATTTTTTCTTTACTACCCCTTTTCCCCAAAGAAAGTTTCTTTGTATGTTTCTAATAAGCTACAAAACTCCTTTAGGAGCTGGGAGAACATAAAGCATAAAAATTGGGATTGATTGTAGAACAGCCTTTGTGAGCACTAGTCCGCCAGCCAGGTTTAAGGATCTAACCGTCCATTTTCTGATTTTGTCTTGCAGTTTGTTGATAATTGGCTCCCAGATGCTTTTGTGTAGTGGCTTAGCAATTAGATGTATCCCCAAATATTTTGAGGGAAGA
>APFE031032942.1:198033-228155 GCA_000404065.3 Pinus taeda | reverse complement strand
TTTAAATCAAAGAACTTTAATAATTATTAATACAATTTCAATAATTCTCTTTTCCTTAAATTAATAAACATTTCTCAATCAAAATAAAAATAATAATCAAATAAATAAGTTAAATAAAAATTAGTATATTAACATAGGTTGAATATTTAATCATTAGTTCCTTTAGGTTTTTTGATTAAATAAATAATTAATTAAAATTAAACATTCAAGCCGACCTCTGTTGAACCTAAAAAAAATTATCCTCATTATTATTTATTTCCCTCTAAGCAGCTCTTCTTCTATCATCATTCATAAGTCCTGATGATGGATCCCAGTTGGGATTTGAAACGTTGGCATAAAAATGTTTATACTGTGGATTCTCCGGCAACTGATTCAAAATATTAGTATTGAAGAAAAAGATCTTGGATTTGGTGAGATTAACTTCCATACCTGAAGCCTTGGAAAATTCATTTAGAATTTGTTTGAATGCATGACCTTCTTTGACTGTAGGGATTCCTTGCAGCATGGTGCCATCCACAAACTGTTGATGCGTCCAAGCCTGACCCCTATCAGAGAGTTTCAGACCTTTGATCTTACCGACTTCTTTGGCATGGTTGATAGATCGACCCAGTCCTTCCATCATAAGGATGAAGAGAAAGGGAGAGAGTGGATCCCCCTATCTGAGGCCTCTAGAGGGAAGAAATGTTTCGGAGGGAGGGCCATTGACCAAAATAGATAAACTTGAGGAGGTAACCAGGGCCAAGATCCATCTTACCCAGTTGTGATCAAAGCCAAAAGCAATAAGTATTTTCCTGATATAGTTCCAGCTTAGTTTATCATAGGCTTTAGCAATGTCCAATTGCATGATCATACCAGCCTTTTGGTTGATAGTCAGAGAATGAACCACCTTGTGAGCTTGAATGATATTGTTAAGAATTTTCCTTCCTTCCACATAACCAGCTTGTTCCACAGAAACTAGGGATGGAAGGAGAGGTTTGAGTCTATTGGCCACCACTTTTGATATTATCTTGTAGACCACATTAAATAAAGTTATTGGTCTAAACTTGTCCGGAGTCTGAGCAACCTCCTGCTTGGGGATAAGAGCAATGAAAGAAGTGTTCAGAGCTTTCAGAATAGTTTTATTCATCCTGGAATCTTCTACCACATTTAGAATATCCTTTTTAACAATGCTCCAGTAGGCTTTGAAAAAATCCACATTGAAACTGCCTGGGCCTGGTGCTTTACCATTCTACATTTCTTTGAGCACTTTGCTGACTTCCTCCTCAGTTACTGGCTTGTTGAGGTTGAAATTTTCCTCATTGGACACCAGCCTAGGAATGTGTCTTATGATGTTTCTGATGGAATTCTCTCTATTATAACAAGTTTCTTTGGCAATGTCTTGAAAGTGCTTGACCAGAGCTTTTTCTATTTCAGCATGAGAGTTGTGAAGAATGCCTCTCTCATCCTTGATCACTGAAATTCTATTATGAACTCTATTTGGCATTGTGGATCTATGGAAGAAGCTAGTATTTCTTTCTCCCTCTTTGAACCATTGAACCCTCGATTTTTGCCTCCAAAATATTTCCTCTTGTTTGCATAATTCCTCCCATTCTTGATGGTATTTGGTGGCCTGATCTTTCCTAGTTTCATCAAAGCTGTCTGTGATAAGGTCTTGGTTGAGTTCTTGCATTTTTCCTTCTATTGCTTTCTTGGCTACCAAAATGTTGCCATGTTCATTCTTGTTCCATTCCTTGAGCTTAAGCTTAATGTGTTTTATTCCTTTTTGAAGAAGGAACATTCTGGTGCCCTGAATATTCAAATCTTCTGTCCACCATTTGGCAATATTACTATTGAAAAATGGATGAGAAAGCCAGATGTTTTCAAAGGGAAAAGGTCTATTCTTGGAGTACCAATACTTTGCACCTCCAGATGAATTAGACAGTGGTTAGATCCTCCAAAGGGTAGGATTCTTGCTAAAATTTCCTTATTATTGAGCATAAGGTCTTCAGATATCATGATTTTGTCCAATTTTGAAGCAACCTGAGACTCTCCTCCTCTTTTATTATTCCAAGTAAAAATACCATTACTAGTTGTAATGTCCACTAACTTCATAATGTCTATAAAAGACTGAAACTTCAGAGAGTCTTGACTTTGAATTCTAGTTCCACCTTTTTTCTATGAAAGCAATTTAATCATGTTAAAATCCCCTTTGAGTATCCATGGCATACCTACATGTCTGTCCCTTAGTTCCTCCAGAGACTCAAGAAATTTTAGTTTTCCTTCCAATCTCTGGAGTCCATACAAATTGGTGATTAGGTAGGCTTCCTTATCTCCGACAAGCTGGATGATCATAGGAAGATAATCTTGAGATGCTTCAGCATCTAAAATTTCTATTTTCTTAGAATTCCAAAAGGGTGAGTATACCTCCTGCTGTATTCTCCGCTTTGACTTCCAGAAACTCATAGCTATTGAGCCACCTACTATGAATTTCTTTTAATTTATGAATGGAACATTTGGTTTCCTAGATGAAGATCACATACGGAGCTATTTGTTTCATTCTATTACTAGTTAGTCTCTATTTTCGTTTACTACCAAGACCTCTAATATTCCAAGAAGTAAACTTCATTATTAAAGATTGGTAAAGGAGTAGTTGGATAGGTCTTTCATCTTACCTAAGTCTATCATTAGTTTTCCACACTCCATTAATAACTTGTTCTTCTTTTTCCTGCCTCTTTTTTTCCCTGGGTTTCTAGGTGCTAATCCAGGTATGGGTTTTGTCGTTTTTACCCCTTCATTGCTCTACTTTTCCTTGCTCCTTTGCCTCTCCGGTCCTTTGTTTTGGGTTTTCCATATATATAGTTGTTGGACTTTATTGAACTCCTCTGGAGGTAAAGAGTTTATCCCTTCTTTAGTTCCTTGAAACAAGAAATCTTCCAAGTCAAGATTCTCTTTCTCAAGAATCACCTAAAGTTCTTGGTCCTCTGTTTCCATCTCACTTTGGGTCATCTCATGATCCATTTCTGTTTCTGCATCCCTTACCATCGTTTCTGTCTGCAGAATCTTATCTGGTGTTTGTTCCTTGTCCTCTACTTTCCCTTCTTCCATTCATTCTTCCCCCTTCATCTGGTCTGTTGTGTTATCTTCTTCTTCCACTTCCAAGACTTGGAACCTGTTTTGGCTGGTTTGTTGTCCTTCAGATTTCTATGATTTTGTTCCCTTCTTGTTTCCTTTTCCTTTGTTTTCCACTTTGTGAAAGCTTTCAGAGTCTTTCATAGCATTAGCTTTACTCTTATTCTCTATTTTAGTGAGAGGGAAATCCCTCAATAGGTGTCCATGTTCATGACATTTGCGGCATCCAAACGGAATATTCGTAGTCTATGGTTTGAACCCATTCTTCATCATAAACTTCCAAGATTATCTCATCTGGAAGAGCTCCAAAGAGATCCATCTCCACACATATCTGAGCAAAGGAAGTATACTTTCCCCTCCTAGTGGCTTCAGAAGCTTTAACAAATCGTCCTAGCTTATTTCCTATGGCTGTTAAGGATTCTGTTTGCCAATAATGAAGCGGAAGAGAATATAGCCTTACCCAAACCAGGACTAAATTAAAGGTCTCACACTCTGGGACGAAATTCATGATCCAGGGTCGCATATAGAGACCTACAACAACAAAGAAGTAGGGCCCTCCTTCAAAAACTCTATCCTTGTCTTCAATGTTCGTAAAAACCACGGTAAAGAAACCCTTTGAACCTAGATGTAGGTCAATGCTTCCTTTTGGTTTCCAGTGGTATCTTATCCACGTTTGTAAGGATTTTTTAGTGGGCCATAAACCCATGAATTTGTAAATGATTGCATAGGTTTTCATATATTCCCTGTGCTCCTACAGAGCAGGATCATTTGACATGACTCTGGGAGTTACAACAACTTTGGGCTTATATGGGCCCATGTGTGCTTTGTTTTTTGTTCCTTGTTCCTTGTCTTCTTCCTCATTCTCTTTAATAATACTTTTCTCCTTGGATTCTTGTCCATTTTGTTCCTCTTCACTATTCTTATTCCTTCCCGTTGAAGGTCCTCTATCATTTTCCATAGGTTTTTTTCCCCTATTGGTCACGGCTTGCTTGAAGGAGGGAGTGGAGCTCCCTCCTTTCCGCCCCTCCATGGATCGTTGCCTCTGCAGCAACTCTGTAACCCTAGTTTTGATTTTTCACCTCCACTCTCTCTTCAACCCATCCGCCAACCTTTCCATGCATCTACATCACTTTCATCAATACCTCCTCATGAGAGGAAAAATTACAAGGGGGATGATGATGATGATTTTTTTGTTCTAGAAGGTGTGGAACATGTGTTGCACGATACACCACATTGCACAAATACAATAAACTGTTGGTATTTGATTTTTTTTTCTCCATGGCCATTCAATATGCCATGAGCAGAAGATATTCCTCTTGTTTTTAAATGGTACAAGGAACACGGGCATGCATTTTTCTAATGCTTGACACACATTCATGTTATTTAGTTGTGTTTTGCGTGTTCCATGGATTTGATTCCTTAAATGTTTCACGTCATGTAGTCCTCCCACATATCCAATGAAGTTTTGTGTGAGTTATCATAAGCTCCTAAAATGTTGCTTGAATGAACTTCATCATAGGCCTCTAAAAAATCAAAAGAATAAATACTTATTTCGTTCCCAACAAGCTACCAAATTTTTCTAGACAACTGAGCTAGATTGGGTAGAGGTTAGGCTTCAAGTTCTAGAAAAGTTATTATATGTGTCGAATCTTCTTGTTCACTGAAAGAAATTGAATTATTTTCATCTTGATTACAATGTTAATCGGAAGCATGTGAAGGGACTCATAGTGAAGGAGCGTAAGAAGTCATGTTTTGGAAATGCTTTCCATTTTTGTCATGAAATTTTGCAACTAACAAAACTAGTTGTTGATGCAAAAATCCAATTTCGACTAGAAATGTAGATGCTTTCTAGTTGGAAAAGAGATTACAATATACATTTTCACATGTAGGATAGTTGAATGGTATGTATGGTTACAAGTATTGGCTTATGAAAGAAATAAGAATGTGTAAAGATCTGAAGCATTTGATTTATTATTTCTTTAACATTGGGCCTATTGGGAGAGGACCTAAATGTGGATTTTGGGCTCCAATGTGGAGAGTATGGTTATTTTTCCTACATGCTCTAGTACCAATACTAGAAAGGTTGCTTGGAAACTTGCTTGCACGATAGTTTGAAGGTGGTCATTAAAAGTGAGTGGCAAACACTGTGAAAAAACAAAGGGTTGAAATTCATTTTGATCTAGAGCTTAGAGCAGTTGTCATGCATGATGTTCTTGATGCAATGCTAGGTGATTTTCAATTTTTCCTTCTGTGATAATTGTTAGGAAAGAGATGCTTTTGTTGTTTGGAATGTATCAATTAGATTGAAATCACTTAGATGCTGATAATAAATAGGATTGAGTTAATATATTCTATATATGTTCAACCCTTAATGGGCATGTTATTTATCCTCTTCCTAGCTCATTTTCTAATGATTAATTTGGTTGTTTGCTTTGAAATTTCTACATCCTTGTTTCTCCCTTTCTTTTATTTTAGTGTTATGTAATTTCTAAGTCTCTTAGTGATTGCCTTATCTAATTTCTAACATACTCAAATCATATTGTGATAGAGAGCATTAACAAAAATAAAGCTCGCACCATTTTGTGACATTTGAGTGAAGTCTAATGATGTTAGAAGGAAAAAATCCCCTCAAAGGTACATGTGACAATAGAGATTTCAATTAAGTATGACAAATTTGATTTCTTTATTTATTTATGTTCTTTGTCATATCTCAAGTTTTTAAAAAACAGGGCTACTAGTGCCAATTGAGAATAGGGTTCTTTGTTATGTAAAATAAAAAACAGACTAGTGGACTAATGCTGCTCATTAATTGGGAATATATAAGGCATGATGCAATTGTGGACAAGATAGCTTGTTAGAAAAATCTAGGAAGGTTCACATGTCTTTGGTTGAAAGTAGAGAAAAAATCCTTTTATTTCCCCTACACTATATTGAATGGATAGTTTGTAATGTTCAAGATCAAAGAGGCTTATAAATTACTAATCAATTATGTTAATTTCTTAAGAGGAACGAAAACATAATTACTTGAAATATGGCCCCTATGTAACACCTAAGGAAGTTGTGGTCATCTATACCACTATAGTGCATTGTCTGGAATCAAGAAAATCTTCTCCCTTTCAGTTTCCACCGTTTTCATACAGACATGATACCAAATGCCTAATAGTAGCACTCGAATGATCGAAAGAATCTTATAGTGTTGTTTTCTGGTTAAATCAATAACAAAGGGAAGAGTTAGGTCTTATCTAGCAAGCATATGATAATCCACATGAGGTATTATCACATATCAAATGTCATTAGCTTACACAACATGCCTTCAAATAAGTAAGGTGTATAATTAATCACTTCCAGATGCTAAATCAATGGCATTAAGATGTTTTCGGCCAGGGTTTCTAATAGCTGGTTGTGTTTCACATTGCAAGTGGGCATTGAGTTTATAGACTTGTATAGCTATCTGATCCCTATGTATGAAATTGAACATCTTGAGAAAATTACAGATGCATATCTTGATCAATATATTTTGTATGAAGGTGAAAAATTCCATCTCTTTCCAAATTGGATCAAACTTGCAGATTTAGAGCCACCTCCACTTTTGGTATATAAGTGGAGTCAAGGAATCAATAATTTGCAAGATATATGGAATACCAGTGAAGTTGAATGTGTTGTGATGCTTCAAAGAAAATTTTAAAATTTCTTTGAAAAAATATATCTAACAATATTAAACAGGTAATTTTGTTGCTTTATGTTGTTAGTTTGTGAGTACTAAAAATATTTATTTCGATTCAATTACTTTTCTAGAATCGGAATGAATAATTATTGCAGGCTTCTATGATTGGTGCTTAACCACAACAGTTTTGATTATGTCACTACAAAAAACAACATTATTGAATCATACAAATATATGAGCCATACCAATTCATATGGGGTGACTCGAGGTCTTCAGTTCACCTCCTTTGTTATGCAATATTATGGAAATATTATGGTATGGTCTTGGATCCTGTGGTCCTTGGTTTGAATTGGGAAAGTGAAATAGCTGGTTCTCCACAAATGCCAAGTGAACTTATTACATATAGGGATATTAAAGTGGAGACAAGGCATACTATCAGATTGTATTCTTGTTATATTGAAAAGGTGCACATTCTTTTTAGATTCACTCATGAAGAGGTAAGGGACCTTATTTAGCGTTACCTTATAGAAAATCCAGATCCGCGCAATGAAACATGGTTGGTTACAACAGAAAAAAGTGTTGGCCTAGAGATGCTCACATAAGGCTAATGAAACAATGGTGTTTTCTTCTTTGATCTTTTTCTTTTTCTTTTTTTTTCTTTTTTCTTTAAATTTTTTTTTCTTTCAGTAAAATCTCGAGGCACTTGAGATTACTCAAATATAAAATCAATTGTGTCTGGTCTCTTGAGTATTTTGCATGTAATCTTGGGAGGAGTGTTTTATGGGATATAAAGAACAAATTCCCTCTTAGTATCACAACATTAGAATGGGATAGTTACATTTTTGTTTACGTTTATAGCAAAGACAACCCAGATTTTATTTTCAGCATGCAAGTCTTCTTTGCCCAACTAGCTTATTTGTTTCCATGTATTGATAAGTTATATGTTTTAAACAAAAGGCTAAAAGGTAATTTTTTCTATGGTTTTTTTATGTGTAGGTATGGATTTTAAGTTTGAATATTACCAAAGATAAGCATGTCTCAAGAAGCATTTAGAAATATGAAGGATGGAGTCTAGAATTTGCAAAATGAGCAAACTAAAGAGTGCACTATTGTTTCTTTCTTGTGAGTTTATGATGAACACATGAAGGTGTTTGAGAATCGTTTTAGGTAGATCCTCATGTCAGCAAGGTCAGATAAACTTTACCAAAATCGTAAATAAATGGAATACCTCACTAATAGGTAAGTGCTTCTAGTTATTGCACACTGAACTGTATTAGTTTTTCATGCCTCTACTGGCATGATGCTCCAAGATATTTTAGATTGTCAATTTGAATACATTTTATTATTTTAGACGTTTATTACATACCATTTTGTATTCTTTGATTGGTGCAGGGCTCATAACCTATTTCCATGAAGAAATAGTGCATACACAAGAGCTTCTTCATCTCCTTGTCAAATGTGAAAATAAAATCCAAGAACATATAAATATTGGTTTGAACTCCAAGGATGGAGTCTGGAATTTGCAAAATGAGCAGACTAAAGAGTGCACTATTGTTGCTTTCTTTTGAGTTTATGATGAACTTGTGAAGGTGTTTGAGAATCATTTAAGGTAGATTCTCATGTCATCAAGGTCAACAACCTTTACCAAAATCGTAAATAAATGGAATACTGCACTAATAGGTAAGTGCTTCTAGTTATTGCACAATGAACTGTACTACTTTTTCATGCCTCTACTTGCCTGATGCTCCAAGCTATTTAAAATTGTCAATTTGAATACATTTTCTTATTTTAGAAATTTATTACATACCATTTTGTCTTCTTTGATTGGTGCAAGGCTCATAAGCTATTTCCATGAAGCAATAATGCATACACAGGAGCTTCTTGATATCCTTGTCAAATGTGAAAATAAAATCCAAGAACATATAAAGATTAGTTTGAACTCCAAGATTCCAAGTAGGTATCTTGTGTCTTTTCATAGTAAAAGGAAAATAATATGCATAAAGGAAATGCTCACTAAACTTAAATTTCCTGGTTAGATTTGAATATTATTCTGAAAATTGATGTTTTGTAAATTAGGTTTCCCCCTGTTATCTTCTATACATCCATGGAAATTGGAGGGATTGGAATGTTATCTATGGGAAATATTTTAATCCCATAAAGTGACCTATGCTATAGTATATAGATAGATGTTGGATTTAAATGCTTTCCTAGTGGTATGAGCCATGAGGAAGATCAACTTATTCCAAATTTGTATCAATACATAAAGTTTAGTGTAGGCAATTTGTCTCTAGTTGAACTTGTTTAAAAGTGCAAGGTAAATTTTTTGTGCTAATATAGAAATATGGTCTATGGTCTATGGAAGCATTGGGAGAGTGAATTCATAGACTCTGGGAGAGTGAATGCTTTTTAATTCTTATATTAGGATTTTCTTTTACTTAAGTTACTATAGTGTTATTCTTCATCAAACAACTACCAATGCATAAACCAAAAGGAGAAAAGAGACACATAATGTAGGTAATCAGCTAATGCCAAAACCTCTCACACTTGAGAGGAAAACCAAAATGAATTATTCTTCTTGTAGAGACTTCAATTGACGAATACCAAGACCAAGACCCTTGACCTATTTGACACTCCAAGACTAAGACCCATGTTCCCTTTCACTGCTTCTCTTTTCTTGCCCAAGTCAACACTTGGTCCAACTAATTTCCTTCCTTTGTACCTAAACTATACTTCAGATCTTAGATTCCCTTTTTCTCTACTTTAGACTTGTAGCTTCTCGAATTCCTTCAAAAACCTTAGCACTTTTAAGTTATCAACTCTGAAACCTTGATTTCCTTCACTTAGGATAGAGACTCCTTCTCGCTTAATTCGACCTTCCTTTGATTTTTCCTTCTCAAAATTCAATTATCTTAGATTATAATACTCTTCTCATCCTTTTTTACAGTAGACTATCCCTCTCTTCTTCACATGTTTGATAGAAGAACAACCTTGAAAAAGACCCAAAAACACATTTTCTTTTCCTTCCTTATTCTCGTTGGTTGTGAGACTCCTTTTTGGATGATTCTCGTACTTCCCATTGCAGACTTCATCTTGACTAAAAATTTGTCTTTGAAATGAAGCCGAGATACCCTAATTATAGTGGTTGGAGCATTCATAATAGGTCGACTTGAACTGTGGGTGAGCCAACATGTGTTTTGGAGAAAATTCGTTATTTCATTTAAGGCCGACTTGAAGGAGATAATTGAGCTTCATCTTGAAGGGCCATTTGACTCTTTCATTAACTCATATACAAATGTAACATGCCCAAGAAGGTTCCTTCATACATTACATTGACTAATTTTGACTTGATGATCAATCCTAAGGGCTCAAAAGAAGCCATTACTAAAAATAAAATTTATTTCTCATGAAACCCATGAGACAAGCATTACAATAATAATTTTATTTTCTTCTTTACATCAATTACACATGTCATTATGAAGATCAAACCTACTTACACTTTTCAACACTCTGTCTTAACTAGGGAGGTATTCATAATGGTACTTAGACATTCTCAATCTAAACAATTCTTATAAGAAGAGTTGGATTGGTAACTCAAATGTATAGCATCATATCAACTAGCATTAGCACATAGCAAGGCCTTGACTAATAACTCCATCTCTCCACAAGATCTTAGCTAAATGTTGGCGAGACCAATCATGTATAAATACCCTCATCATTGTCTCTCTCGGAACATACCCCACCTGAGTTCTCAGGGTGTGTTCCATCATGACTATTCTTATCTTCAATTCCTAGTAGTCAAAGAATATCGATCCTCTATGACTACTCTTATCTTATATTCCCTAAATCATCCTCAAAGAGCATCAGATGCCATATGTTTACTCAATCCTCCATTCTATCTTCCCAAGTGAAGACAAGAATGATATGTCTATCTCTCCAACAAATTAGGGAGATCATACCCACTCCACTAAAAGAATGTACCCATTCCACTAAAGGATTGTACCAATTCCTATAAATTAATGTACACAAGCTCCCTCATAAATAGGGATTAGACCAAGATCCCAGGGACTTGCTTCTATCATCTTTTCAGGTGGACATCATGGGACAACTAGTTTCTTGTAAAAATATTTCCTTCGATGTCATGAATTTCTTATTTTTTATAGAGTATACATATTTTGGGAATTCTTCATATGGAAAAAACCATCCATCACTTCCATCCACAGGTCAATAATTTCATCATTCCTTTCATTGGAAAGTGATCCATCAGTCCATACCTTGGCCTTCCTTCATGCCATGTTTCTTGAAGGAACTTCCTTCTTGCCACATGGTCAACAATGGTGGAAGACATCCATAGTTCTTCCCTTGGAAACCTTGCATAATCCCATCAATATATTAGTTCAAAAATACGAAATGAACACTTAAATCAAAATTACCTTTGTGATGGTATTTCATCATGACATCTCCTAGTTTGCATCAACCTCCTGCATATGCACTGATACATCTCCAAAAGTATCAATGTTCTCTTTCTTTTCCAGAATTCATCAGAGTCTTCATATATTTCATGGAGATATCCTAGTCAAACCTTCTAGTCCTTGGATGTTGATTTCCTTTTCCATGGTTTCATATTCCGCGATTTCTTCCTTCCTTTCTTCACACATTTCATTCCCAAGAACTTCAAATCAGAGGTCCTCCAATTATTATCAACCACCTCATATTACATATGAGGAAATATTTTTTTTATCTCATCTAGTGAATGTGTGACCCATGCCTTCCTGCATCGTTTTGACGAAGGAGATCCTTTCTTTTGAAAATGCTCTTGAGATAGAGCATTTCTTCATTATACCTACAACCATATAACATGACTCTAAAATATTGAATACAAGAATATATACCTCTTTTTACTTTTAGGTCATCTTGAACATTCTTTCGCAGCATCCTTGATTGAAAGAACTTCAATCCCTTGATCTGATTCACCTCCTTTCATATCATACCATCATCCCATGAATTCCACAATTTGGAATTCCTGATGAAACACTTGCTTTCCCTCTAGACCAGTGAATCTTTCGATGAAGATTCCATCAGAGAATATTAAGGATTTTTTGTATTCAAGATTTTGTGATCCATAATGAATTAAACAAATTCTTTCGGTAGAAATCACATGAGAGAATTTTTTTGCCAACACGTTTCGAACCAACAAGTGTGGTTCATTATCAGGACCAGATGATGAACCACACTTTTTGGTTCGAAACGTATTGGCCAAAAAATTCTCTCATGTGCTTTCTACCGAAAGACTTTGTTTAATATTAAGGATCTTGAGTATCCCCATCGGGTAGATGATTCCTTTGATGTATGATGAGCCTTTGTCCTGGATGACTTTTCCCATTTTTTCCATAAGTGATACTTATGATTTTAATGAGGTTACCAAGAGCTATATCCTTCCATAGTCGATTTCCATGGACTTCATTTTCAACCATCTTCATGCTTCTTTATGATGTCACAAGCTCTATATTTCAATGCTTCTATGATGCCATGATGCATCCCATTATGTTTATGATAGCCATATCTTACAACAAAATAATTTAAAAATGTGAACTTGAAAAGAACTTAGGTGAGTAAGACTGTCTTAGTAATAGTAGATATCTCATACTTCCTCTTTCTTAGACTTCTTATTTTCATCTTCCTCCACTTATTCGGTGATATGAGCTTATTTACTTCTTCTTTTGGTATTTTCATTTTTTATCTTAGGACAATCTCTCTTATAGTTCCCATATTCTTCACATCTATAGAATTGAATCTTAGCCATGTCTTCTTGAGAACTACGCTTCCTGAACTTCCCTTTCATTTTAATAAATGTTTGACCCCTTTCACTTGGTCCTTCATCACTTTTCTCCTTCAACCTATCTTCTCCTATATTGCATAAGAACCACAAGTTGTTGAATGGTATAACTATCTTCTCCTTATGGGCATTAGATACGAGGTTACCTTGCTCATCAATTAATGCATTTAAAACAATGGAGACCATTTCTTTATTAGATATCATCTCTCCTAGATCTTCCAATTGAGTTCTTATTTGATATAATTTTAAGAGGCATGTAGATATCCCTTCATCATTTGATACCTTTAATTTTTGTAGATTAGATATAAGTGATATGACCTTTCTTATTTCACTTTCAGAGAATAGTTCTACTAGCTCATCATATATCTATTTTGAGGTCTCCATCTCTACTATATAGGGAATGAGGGGATCTTTGACAAACTCCATAAGAACCTCTTAATCCCTTAGATCCTTTTCTATGTATTCAGATAATGCTTGATCTTCATATGGTTTGGAGCCTTTTCCATTTACATGATCAATAACTTCATTTTCTTTGAGGAAAATGTGTGTCCTCCTTTCCCATTCAAGGAAGTTTGATGACCCAACCAACTTATATATTTCCTTGCAAAATGAAGTCATTTTACTAGGTTATATTATAGAGGAAAAGGTACTTACTTGTCAAGTGAAGATAGAAGCTTCAACTTGGTCCCTTTGTTGATGATGATTGATGAAGATGTCTTAATGCTTATTGGATTATCTTCTTCTAGATGAAATCCTTGCTTCAATAGAAAGGAGATTTCCCTTTTGATAATGACAACTCCCTTTGATCTAACTTCCTTTGGATGAGTAGTCTTTTAAGTTATTTTCCACTAAAATATTAAGTGTGGATCCCAATAATTCTTCTTTGATTGAACTAGGGTTTTTCTTCAAGATAATAATGTGATATTTGTCCTCGAAGTGCTTCTCTTGGATGAATAGATTTCTTGTTGCTTGGGTTAGTATATTTATTCAACTTGAGTTGTTCTAAGGTATTGGCCTTCCTTTTTTGACGTTCCAAGATTACTTCTTCGATCTAGGGTTTTGACACTTCTTCCTAGATTTTTGACTTTTATTTCTAGGTTATATCCTTGAGTGCTTAAGTGTCCCTTCATAAGATGCCCTTTCTGGAGATTGTCACCTTAGCTCTGATACCATGTTAGGAAATCTAGGGCATAGAAATTAGGTGATTTATCTTCGTTAGATAACTTATTTTCAATGTTTTTTAATTATTAGATTAGGACCTTAATTTACTTAAGTTATTATAGTGTTATTCTTCATCAAATAACTGCAAATGCATAAACCAAAAAGGAGACAAGAGTCACAGAATGTAGGCGATCAGCCAGGGCCAAAACCTCTCCCACTTGAGAGAAAAACCTAAATCAATTCTTCTTCTTGTAGAGAATTCAATTGACGAATACTAACACCAAGACCCTTAACCTATTTTCCACTCCAAGACGAAGAAACAAGTTCCCTTTCACTTCTTCTCTTTTATTTCCCAATTCAACACTTGGTCCAATTGCTTGCCTTCCTTTGTAACTCAGATATACTTCATATCTTGGATTCCCTTTTTCTCTAGTTCAAACTGGTAGCTTCTTGACTTCATTCAAAAATCTAGCATGTGTAAATTATCAACTTTGAAACCTTGATTCCCTTCACTTAGGATATAGACTCCTTCTTTCTTAATTCAACCTTGCCTTGATTTGTCCTTCTCCCAATTCGATTACCTTATATTACTATAATCTTCTCGACCTTTCTTGCAATAGATGATCCCTCTCTTCTTGACACATCTAACAGAAGAAAAACCATTAAAAAAAACAAAAAAAACCTTCACTTTTCCTTCATTCTTCTCACTAACTATGAGACTCCTTTCTAGGTGATTCTTGCACTTCCTATTATAGAATTCTTCTTGACCAAAATTTTGTCTATGAAATGAAGCTGAGTTTCCCTATTTATAGTGGTTGGAGCATCCATAATAAGCCGACTTGAAATGTGGCTTAGATGACATGTATTTTGGAGAACATTCATTATTTCATTTAAGGTTGACTCGAAGGAGATGATTTACTTGGTCTTGAAGGGATATTTGACTCTTTCATTGACTCATATACAAATGTAACATGCCCAATAAGCATCCTTTGTACATTACTTTGACTCAATTTGACTTTATGATCAATCCTAAGGGCTCATAATGGGAGCCATTGCTAAAAATAAAATTCCTTACTCATGAAACCCATGAGACAAGCATTACAATAATAATTTTATTTTCTTCTTCACACAAATTACACAAAATCAGAATACCACATGTCATTATGAAGAACGAACCTAGTTACACTTTTCAATAGGAAGCACAAGATCATAATATATGATAAACTCTTAAGGATGTTGAGGTATGCTTTCTACTGGATTCTCTTTATAAATATTGAACCTACTTTTTTTCCAACACTTACTTCGTCTGCTTGGATAGTACAAGATTCATGTGACAAAGGCATTCCTCCCATTAATACTCCCTTTCAAAAATATAGACATACACTGGCTTATGAAAAAGGTTGGAAGGTACGAACAAAATTCAAACAATATCAGGTGTTGAAACAAAATCCATTTTGGTGGACTCATCAGCAACATGATGGGAAGATGCGAAATATGAATAATTATTGACTAGATGTTATTCAGGCTCTTGGTGGAGTGGAAGGAATTTTTGAGCCAATAGAGAACCAAACTAGTGATACTCTTAAAGCCAATATCTTTCATGAGACACACACATATAGATGGATGGCCGAGTCTTTACAGTTAGTGAATTCACTTGCAATGCCTTTGCAACACAACAATAATGTTTTGAAGTGATGAAACAATATTTTATATGTAAATTATAGTCCAACCAATATTAAGTTGTAAACTCATTTTGTAATATTTGACATTTCATATAATATACTTTTTTTGTTAAAATTACCTATAATTGTACTTGATATCTTTTAGTATTATATTTAACATATGTAACTTTGTGTTTTCATATTACATGAACATGCATATTGTATGGAATTTTTTAATTTATTTGCAAAACCATACTAATTAATTTATGTTGATTAATAATAAACACATAAAAACAATCTAAAACTACTAAATTAATAGTTTATATTTATTAATTATGAAGACAAATAAAATGAATATACAACGAATAAATTAGTCATTTATAATGATTATTAATGAAAGTAAATGAAATAAATATAAAGTATTAAATCAGTCATTTATATAATAAATATGAAACTACCAAAAAAAGATAAATGAATACTATAAATGATAAATTTGTGATTACAAATGATGACTAATTTTTTCATACATACAACAAATATTAGTTAATTAATAGTATCTTATAACATGATCGAAATTTAGTAATATTTCTTTGGTCATTAATTGGTTTGAAATGATGACTAAGATTTGCATATATATTACTATTAGTAGTTATTTTACAGTGTCTTATAATATGACTAACATTTTGGTCATATTTCTTTGGTAATTAATTAGTTTTCTCAGGCGATAATATAGTAGTATATTTTGTTTTGTATTTGGTCAATTAATAGTGGCAACAAATGACTAAATTAATGACTACATATACTACTAGATGATAAAATTGAGACAAAAAATTAATGACTAAGATAAAAAAGACTAAAAAATGGTCGCATTATAAGATATTGTAAATTTGCCACTATTGGTCACCGACTGAAAAATGGTCATTTATATGCAAATTTTAGTCATTATTTTAGTAACTAATTAGCCATTTTTTACTAGTGATATAGCCACAAACTTAGCCACTTCCTTCTTCAAATTCATCCAATAGTATAACTTATTCATAGATGTCAACATCTTTTAATATCTCGGGTGAGTTGAAGATGCATTAACATGAAATTCCCTTAAAACAAGATATTTGATCTCATTGCTTTCAGGCACATAAATCCTGTCCCTAAATATGACCAAACCATTTTCGATGAGACGATAGTAGAGATCTTGATCACCTATACCTTGCTATTGTAACATGTGCTTAAGCTCCCTATACATGTTATCATGTTGTCCTCCTTGTAATATCTAGTCCTGTAAATTTACCCCATATGAACTCATAGTTTTCATGTGATTTACCGGTACTCTTCTTCTAGGAACATCTGAAACCTTTTTCTCCTTTCCCTTAATGTATCTGATCTCAAATTCAAACTCACTAAGGGTATCCAACTATTTAGCTTGCCTGACATTCATATTAGGTTGGTCAAACAAATATCTCAACCCACTGTGATCGCTCATCAATACAAACCTCTTACCAAGAAGATAATGTTTCCACATATTCAAGGCATGAATAATAGTTTCCAACTCAAGATCATGAGTCACATAGTTCTGCTTGTGCTCATTAAATTTCCCTGACTCATAACAGACCACATGTTCCTCTTACATAAAGACTCCACCAAAGCCTCTCTTACAAGCATCTGCACATACCACAAACTCTTTATCTAGCTTTGCAATCTTTAGAACTTGAGCATGTGTAAGCAAACGCTTCAACTAGTCAAAACTAGCTGCAAATTCCCCCATCCATTCAAATTTCTTTCCCTTCCTCTACAGTGATGTAATAGGATAGGAAATCTACATGAAGTTCCTGATGAACCTCCTATGGTAACTATCTAACCCCATAAATGATATGGCCTCATCCACATTCTTAGGAACTTACCATTTCATGATAGATTTGATCCAAAAGAAGTTTCATTTACTAAAGTTGACATACAGTTAATGATTCCTTATAAATATAAATAATGTTGCTAAGTATTCAATATGCTCTTCCTCATTATTAGAATATATCAATATATCATCAATGAATACAATCACAAACTTGTGTAAATAAGGATGCACCACATTATTCATCAAGAACATAAAAGTAGTTGGAGAATTAGTCAAACCAAAAGGAGTAATTCCCATACTTGTTCTGAAAAGAAGTATTGTAAATTTCCTCTTCTTTCATACATACTTGATGGTATCCTAAACTCAAATCAATCTTTGAGAACACTGCCGCTCCTTTCAGCTGGAAAAACAAGTCATCAATTCTTGAAAAAGGGTATTTTTTCTTGATCGTTACCTTGTTCAACTGCCTACAATCAATACATAACCTGAGAGTACCATCCTTCTTCTTCACAAACAACATTGGTGCACCCCAAGGCGATACACTTTATCTAAGGTATCTATTGTCAATAATTTCCTTCAATTACAACTTCAATTTCACTAACTCTAGTGTGCTCATCATGTAAGGTGCCTTTGATGTTGGTGTTGCTCCTAGTACCAACTCAATAGAAAATTCTACTTCCCTGTGAGGTGGCATCTGTGAAATCTCTACTAGAGACACACCCTGGAAATGATGCCAAACTAGATACCTCTTAAAGACATCCACATCCTCATCCTCCTTACCATTATCACTGGAAATATGGACTGCAAATAATACACACCCTTTACTATACTACACTTTTCCTGCATATTTGTAGCCATTCTAACTAATGTAACATTCTTCTTACCCTGCAATATTCTATGTTCTCCATTATCATCCAAGCACTCAATTTCATTTTCATAACAATCCTCCTTAGTTCTATGAAGATACAACCAATCCATACCCAAAACATACAAAATGATCCCAATGGAAGAACATTTAGATCCGTTGATGTAGACATACCATTCAGCTCAAATGCACAAGATATTACCCAATGATGAACTCTTTTCTTGGTAACTATAGCCAACTTTACTAACCAAGACTCTACATGCACTTCTTTATTGAAACCACCCTTATCTACCAGGACAAGATTAACATAACTATAATTATATATAGGGTCAATAAAAATAAAAACAATTTGATCACAAAGCTTACCATCTACCTCAATAATAGATGATTGGTAATCCACTTGCCTATTATCCAACACTGCATAAATCCAAGGAATACTCTATCCAACATCCACCAATATTTATGCCTCCTAAACACCGTAAATCCACACTATGCCACCTTGATGTTGTGGACAACCCCCCCTACGATGCTCTCCACCACAAGTCCAACATTATAGAGTCTTCTTTCCATCACCCTTGCTCTACTCCTCAGACTAAAATCCATATCCTATGTTTGATGCATTGAACTTCTTATCTGATGCTACATTTTCCTTTTCATTTTTACCCTATGGTTTTCCTATTTTATTTACCCACTTTCCTTTATTCCTCTCGTTATCCTTACAATCTTTCTTAGTCTTGGATCTACGCTTTGATTGCTAATAAAAATGTTTCAACTTTCTTATGGCTTCATCCAACGATCTAGGCTCATAAAACTCAATCATGTATTTGAATGATGTTAAGATCCTGCTGATGAATATTTGAATCATCACTTTCTCCTACTTAATTTAAGGCACATACCTCAACAAATCCAAGCATTTGCTAGTCTACTCTTCATCGATCATAGTTCCCATATTCAATTCATAGAAATATTTTTCCCTGTCATCATAGTATCTCTTAGATAGATACTTCTTCTTGAAAAGTCTCTCAAACTCACTCCAAGTCAGCTCCTCTTCCTAAATACCTATGGCATTCTTTACATATTCCCACCAAATGTCAACCTTAACTTTAAGACTAGAGGTAGCTATCCTAAATTTCATATTCTCTTAGTAATCATGCAACCAAAAGAACTTATTTAGCCCACGCAACCACGCTTCCTCATCTTATGACTTCTTCATTTCTCCACAAAATGTAGGTGGCTTGGATTTCTTAAACTCATTCAAAAAATATCCCTTATCACTTCTCCTATATGGGTGATAGTGATGATGACCATGCTAGTTGTTTCAACCAGAACTAGAGTAAATCCCATGTCCACTACCTCTCCTATCAAGTGTATCCAATAATATTCCATCTCTGAATATGCCATCTCTATCCAACCTATGCCCACCATGAAACATGCTACCATATGCTTCATTATTCCCTTCCTCATGTCCATGATTTATCCTAAGTGGTCCCTATCTCAACATGTCTGCAAAAATATAAAGGATAACTTCATTGACCTCTACATATTTCTCCTGTTCCCTAGCAAGTCTCTTTTGTGACTGAACTATTATGTCATTATCTGCTTTACAACTTCTTATCTATGCATTTAAAATTCTGAAAGTGTCTGCTATGTCAAGAGAGTACCCATCACCATGTTTCTCATCTGATCTATAGGGAGCGTCTCATGAACTATAATCCACCATTTTTGTTGTCATCTTCAATTCTCTTCCATTGCAAACATACCATGTTATATAAACAAAACATAAACATAATCAACATACCTCAGTGAAGTTCAAGGAAGGTTATCTCATCTATAAGATCATTCCAGATTAGCACGATACATGTATATATACATAATCATATCAATCATATCAACATCAACATCAACATCATCAACCTATACATGATGACACAACTACAACAATGACCTTAACAATGCATTCATAATAGACACATAGACACAAAATGGCATGCATGACAAACACATTTTGCCCATCTAGTCCAAGTGTTGAACTTGGTAGCTCTGATACCACTCTGTAACACGCTCATCCCACACTTATGCAGGTTCACCGAGACGCTGGGGTAAATATCTGATACATAGTTAGTATCATATGACTCAACCTCCTAGGTATAGTTAAGGGAGTGGAATCAACAAAATAAAGCCTTACTAACCTTCCTCAGTAGCTACAGGACACCTAGGAGCCAAACAACCACTCTAGGTGCCCAAACCCTGAGTTAACTTGCTTTTTCACTAACCTAGAATGTCATATTCTTGCATAACAAGGCAAGCAAGTGATTTTAATCCTCTAGTCACTCTCAAGACCCTGCCTCCTAGTGACTGCAATCTAAATTACCTAATTTTGTGCAAGCGACCTCGATATTTAAGCCACTTTTTCAGGGCTAGGATCCAGATCTCTTCCCATAACTTGATAGAACTTTAAAGAATGATGAATAAAATAAGGACAAACACATTAACACAAAACCTAGACAAGAACCTAACCTAACAAGGCCTAACCATGACAAACATTCCATCAAACACATAATGAACTTATAATATACAAGTCATAATTACATATCTAAACATGTAGTATACCTTGGGGGGATAGTATGGGGTACAGAGGGAGGTACCCAGGGGAATAATGTAATAATGGGATGGGCCATAGTAATAAATAAAGTGCTTAACCAGTATCATGTAAGGGACCACAAGTAGTTAGCGATAATGTAATAAGCCCATTGTATTGGATAGATGGTATTGAGGGAACCATGGTAATGACCCATGGTATTGTATGTATGAGGCCTATATAGAGACTATAGACTCCCCATTGAGAGATGTTAAGGAATATTGTATGGACGAGCATATGGCTTGTGGGGTGTACTCCTTCATTAAGGAGTCAATGTATGGTGTTGCCCTACCTTATGGGTTTGATCAATAGAGAAGCATTTCTATCTATTTCTATCTTGTTATTTCTTGGTTTATTTCTATATTTTCAGGTCAGATCTATAACAAGTGGTATCCTAGCACTTTCTTGGGCAAAGCAGAGAATTTTTTTATTTTTTACAGGAATTTTTTGGGTGGTGATTTTGTAGATCAGATCTGTACATTCTGGTGGAAAATTTGCAGAATCTAATTGCATATCTGGGTTGGTTGCCAAAAATACCCAAACTGAAAAATACAATCGGCCCAATCGGAGTATGGATGAGGGAGATATCGTTGATTTAAAAATCAGCTGTGTTGGAGACATTTATTGGGCTGGCGAGTTTGTAGATCATATCTGTACATTCTGGTGCAAAATTTGCAGAATCTAATTGTAAATCTGGGTTATTTGAAAAAATTACCCAAGTTCAAAAAACAAATCGGTCAAATCGAATTCCAGATGAGGGAGATATCACTGATTTAAAATCAACTCTTTTTCATAAATTTTTGTGACAATGGAACAGTTGCAGCATGAATTTGAAATTCCAGTGCCTAGATCAGGATTTCTATCATATGGAAAGATGCAGAATGGATGTTCCATTTCTGAAAATAGGTCATAATAAGGATTCTGAGCAATATTGACTGAAGTGTGACAATTTTAAATTTTCACCAAGTGATTTTTTCAAAACCCTCTTCATGGCCGCTAGAAATAAGTTTTTTACAGGAAAAGATGATGGCCCTACTGTTGAAAATTTTATAGTATTTCATAAGTTTGACTTCCTAAGATGTTGGAAGGACAAAATAGGTATTATTTAGAAGATGATGATGCTATATGGTGGAAATCACTTTACAGTGAGATTCTAAAGTTATGTCGTGTTAACAAAATTGAAGAACTACTTTTGGACAAATGGTCTAATACTGTAAAGGAGGAAACCAAAAAACCTAGAAAAGATTTTACTTTTACAGAAATGAAGGAAACCAAGAAACCTAAAGGGTTATTTTCTCCTGGTATCTCCTTATTACAAGTTCATGGATTGATTCAAAAGGAGAAGATCATTGTGTCTATAAATCCTAGCTGCAAGCATAATTTTATCAATGTTAATTTGGCAAAAAAATTGCAAGTTCTAGCGAAACACATTGAAATCACACAGGTTGATAATGAGGATGTTAAAGTTTATAAAGATTTGATGCTTTCTATGGATAAGTATGTGTTGCATTGTGATTTTTATAATGTAGATATGGATAACGTGGATGTTGTTTTGGGATATCCATGGATGGAATCTATGGGTACTGTTAATATTAAGGTGCAGAAGAAATTCATGAAGCTCTGGTATAAAAGAAGAAAAATACATTGCAAGATATTTTCATTAAGACCCAAACAAAGGCTATGGAGGTAGAAGCACAAAGCTCTAATGGGACTGGCACATTAGATGATGAGCCTTTGATGGTCGAAAACCAAACACAAACATCAAACTAGGTACTAGAAAAATAGGTAGAGTCCAAGGAGGTTGAAGCAGAAAATGTTACAGGTACAGATACATCAAATGTGAAATCTATGGATGAAGTAATATTGGAAGATAAGCAACAACAACAGATGCCACAACATGTACTAGATACCAATCAAGTTCCATTATGTGGTGAATTAAAGAAAGATACATCGTTGGTTAAAACTTCAGCATATCACCACCCACATCACCCCACAAGAAAACAACCAACACGATGGCAAAAAATTAGCCACAAGGACAACCCCCACTTGACAAATAGAGAGGGGTGATGATCCACTTGCTACACATCAACACAAAAGAGCTGCCAAGATCAACTTCCATCTCAAGCGAGTGAGGCACCAACTAGATCGATGGTTCACCTTTCTCTTGGATGGCTAGATGCACATGCATGGTACCAGTGGACTACTCTTTTGAGTAAATCTTATTATTTGTGTTCTTCTTATGTTTCAGGGATGAAACATGTTTAAGGGGGGTGAAATGTAGTATACCTAGGGGGGATAGTATGGGGTACAAAGGGAGGTACCAAAGGGAATAATGTAATAATGGGATGGGCCATAGTAATAAATAAAGTGGTTAACCTGTATCTTGTAAGGGACCACAAGTAGTTAGAAATAATGTAATAATCCCATTGTATTAGATAGATGGTATTGAGGGAACCATGGTAATGACCCATGGTATTATATGTGTGAGGCCTATATAGTGGCTAGAGACTCCCCATCGAGAGATGTCAAGGAATATTGTATGGAAAAACATATGGCTTGTGGAGTGTTCTCCTTCCTTAAGGAGTGAATGCATGGTGTTGCCCTACCTTAAGGGTTTGATCAATAAAGAAACATTTCTATCTATTTCTATCTTGTTATTTCTGGGTTTGTTTCTATATTTTCAGGTCAAATCTATAACAAAACATAAGGGTCTCATACTTTTTTGAGAATCGTCAAGAAGGTATGATGCCCTCTCACAATAGTTGCAATATCACCTATTAGGTCATGCATTCATTAACCATTCATTTATCAATCAAAACATAATGAGAGCCATATCTAAAGTCTGTCATAAAGCCAGGCTTTTATAACTAGCATATAATAAGAATAATAACAATGATAGCAAAACCATTAAAGCCATATAAGGACAAGTATAAATACTCATGAAAATACAAGAGGAAATTTTTCTTATTAACATATCAAAAACCAACCAAGTCAAGGACTTCCACGTACCACACGACCATAGATTAGGCTGCACCAAATATGTCTTTCAGACACTCACCCTCGTGCCATATTCCAAGCACAAATGTGGGATCTCATGGAATAAACCAAGAAAAACCAAACTAGGGATTGCAAAAGAGAAACCACCTCAACCCTCAACCATTGATTCCACCTTATGGTCAGACATCACTAACACCAACCAGATTGGTCTCTACCCAATTTTTCCAGGGCTCTAGAGCATTTGTTACAACCTGACTTCAAGACTAGAAATTCAACAAACAACTACCGTAGGGCTCCAGAGAATTTTTCCAATGAAGGCTCCATGACTAGTAGCTAAACACACCAAGGGATCTAGAGTGTTTGTCCAACCAAGGCTTCTAGTACTACTAACTCAACCCAAGTTGTTCCAGGGCTTCCAGAGCATTCATCCAACTAGGGATTTAGGAACTAATAAATCAACCCATAACCATAAGGAGCATGAGCACCAATTAGAAGCAATCAAGTGGGAAACCCACAACACCATGGCTATCTAGGAAATGGCAAGGCTAGGAAAACCATTTTCAATCCAAAAATCCTCCATGCTAATGATAGATAATTACTAAACAACCACATGAATATGTTATGCATGTCAAAACTAGCAAGGAAATCATACATGCAACTCAATACCTTCAATGAAAGCCCACCATAGTTGTTGGTCCTATTGTCCCCTTGCACTTTCCTACTCTTCCTTTGCCTTATTTCTCCAAATCCAAAGTATGCCAAAATCCTTCAAGAGTGCTCCAAGAAAACTCTATGTGTGCAAGAGTATGAGAGAGAGAGAGACTAGAGGTAGAGATCCAAACAGAAAATGAAAAAAGGTTGTGAACTGATCCTCAAAAGACTTTTATCATTGAGGCCTCTATTTATTCATTTTGCTCTATTTTTCCTTCAATTTCCTCCTCACGTAATTATGTGACCTTTCATTTCCCTTTTCTCCTATTTTCGTTTATTTTCATAAAAAATGTCAATTAATACCTCTTTGCCTTTTAAATGTCTTTTCCAATTTACATAACCATTAATTAATCACAGTTGATTCCTATCACTATGATTTTTCCCAACATTTAACTTGCAATACATGTCCCGTGACCATGGTTATTATTTTTCCTTTATTAACTTTATTACATGGATTTTTAACTGGGGTTGTCACAATATTCTTGCAATTGTGCAGTTGTAGCTAACATTTCTTCATTTTAATTTACAAATTCAACGAACCCCTTTGTAGCCTCATCTTCTAGTAAATCATTCAAGTTGTCAAATTTAATACCTATTGAAGTTTTAATAACCTATATCTCTTCATGTAATATGTCTTAGCTCAATGAGCATATAATATTTCATCATGCGAAGGCCCTTGAGGTCGTCAACAACTTGAATGGATTTTAAAAAGGCATTTATCCTTTTACCATCAGTTTTTACATAATCAGCAATAACCTCCTCTAACATCTTAATACTAGCATACCAACTAGATTTATTTGTCTTTAGTCTTTTGGACCCTGAGAGGTTCTATTGTGTCATTTGGGATTTTCTAAGTAAGTTGATATTGTTCAAAAAGGTTTCCAATTCATTATCAATATTTTTGTTTATCATTTTCAAGATCCATTTTAAGATAATCAGTCAATGAAAAAATTATTTATGCCAAATCTACACATGTAGGAAATTTCCCATAGTTATTCAAAAATTTCCATTCTCCTATTAATGTTAGTTACATTGTAAAACCATATTCCAATGAATAGAAGTGCCTCTTTATTTACATGATAAGGTGTGTTGGGTGTATTTGTCATAGACTCGGGTGCTTCACTAGCTAAGGGGATCATAAACATTGGTGCTAGATTAAGTGCCTCTTCAAAATTGTTTATTCTCTTTCTTAATATCATATTTTCATCTTCTTGTTTTATAAAAGAGTGGACCAGAGCTTCACCAATAGACTAATTTAGTTTCAAGAGTGTAGTTGCTATTATTTTAGAAACTTTTACATCACTTTTCGACCAGTTAATGACCTTTTTATTATGAATTTTTACCCTTTCAATTGTTAGCCTTTTATTACTTCAATCATAGCACACATCCTACATGGTTTATGGATGGTCATCAAAGATGGTGGGATCTTCTACTATCTCTTGAATAATCCTTTAGGTTTCATCGATGCAATTTGTAGGTTAATTAGGCAGTGGGGTACTGTCAACTTCCATATCTCTTGACTGTTCCATAAGTGGAGCACCTTGTTGACGGTGCTAGACCTACCAACATGCAAGGGGTCTCCCCAATATGTGGTCCCAATTAGTTTTCACACTGTTTGGGATAGGATTTGCATCTAGAATATGGTCTGGTTGATTATTATCTTAAAGATACGCCTTAGCTCTAACTATCAACAAGCGAGAGCAGTGAAAACATGCCTTTGAAAAGCAAGGGAGTGTGCCTGGCGAGTGTTTGATCGTATGTGTGTCAAATTTATTTCATTGTAGATGGGAGGAAAAGTGATCCTCTAAGAGAGAGGTAGTAGTACCACCCCATTATAGACACACACAAACAAGAAGGGTCTGTAAAACATCAAGTCAAATAGTCCACAGAGATGCGACATTCATGGAAACCAATGTAACGAGGAAGATATTTATAATATCTAGAGGAACAGTCCACACAGATGTCATAGTGATAATAGCAATTACAACACATTCTCAATATGATAAGTACCAAAATAACTGAAATAGTTCAACTGATAGTCTCACAAATATCCATAATCCATGCATGAGGAACATGTTGGCCCATAGGGCTTCTTAAATTAAGTAAAAGTTCCAAGATACATGTATACAATGAACACCACTAGCGCCAACAGTGAAGTGTTGGAGATATTCCTTACTCCTCAAAAGAACTAGCTTATCTCTCTAATGCCTTGCAGGAGGAGCTAAGGTGAAAATTCCTTTGCTCTCACAATGAGGGTGTATATATAACAATGTAGAAGTGATGCTTCACCTTCCTTATGGCTCTTCATCTAACCTCATGACTATTTGACTTCCTATGACTTTTAAATTTTACACGACTCTTCATATTCCATAAATGTCCTTTGGACTTCCACTTTACAATACATTTTCAAAACATAATTTACATCATTAACCACAATGGAGTGGCATGTGAAAACTCATGAAATGACAATACATGACGTTTTTGACATAGGTTGTTTGATGATGTGATGCCAAGCCACTGTTGCTACTGTGTGTTGCATGTCTGCTTTAGAATACTTTTCTTTTCACCTATACATGGCTTGGTGATAAGGGGTCTTCAATGATCTTGAGTCTGGAATGGTGATCAAAATCTGGTGCCTCCTTTTCTTTCTCTTGATTGATCAACTTGCATACTCAACTATAAGAATGTCTTTCATCATGTTACATTCCTTCATCTCCTTCTTCATCATCTCACCATGGCATGATAAGGTACTTGTTTCCGCATCTCACTCATGATGAGACGACACTAGTTTGAAAACCCCCTAGTCTAAGATTGTGCATATAGATCCATTGGCTGAGCCAAAACCTAATGGAAGGCTAGGAAAAGGGCTCAGTAACTACACAGTTGTGTAGTCCAAGTAGTCAATGCAAGCCATGAGACTATACAATGCATAGTTCAATATATGCTAAGCGAGAAAAATGCACAATTCTAGAGATCAGTGTAATAGGTCGAGGGGATGAGCACTGCCTGAGCACATTTCATAGTTTCAGGAGACAAGGGAGACTGAGCCATTGCGTAATATCACAGTTTAGGAGATCAAGGATGAGATTGAGTATAGAGACCATGCAATGTGTAGTTAAGGCTAGGATGTAAGCAGGAATTGCACAATTTTGGGAGTCAAGGTCGGGGATTGAGCACATAAATTGTGCAGTGTAGTAGTCCTAGGAGGTAGGAACTATGCATTTCAGAGTGCCATGAGGCAAGGTCAAGGCTAGAGGATTGATATTGCATAGTGCATAGTTCATGGAGGCTAGGTGAAGCTAGGTTTCTTGATGGAGAAGATTTTCAAAAAATGACTAAGTGTTGGATGGGTGAGACTGATGTGAATAGTGATAAGACTTTGATTATGATCACACACTTAGACTCCTTGAAAATACAACAACATAGATCATCTAGGACATGTGATAATGCATTTCACTTTGTGTTACAGATCCATTTGGGCACATCACTCCCATCATTCAAATCAGTGTTATTAGGGCTCATTAAACCCTAATTCAGCTGCTACATGCCCTAGACAAGTCATCACTTTGAATGTCTCCTTCCCTGAGAGTTTCTTATTCTGAATCCCTCCACAAATGCCTCCTTGTGGGACCAGCGTAGCCTTGGTGAGGGGTAAGTGTGCTTCAGTGTAGGTAGGCCCATGTTAGGGTGCTTTCTAAAGAACTTAGGCCCACTTTGACCTACACTAGGCGAGATTGAACGAAATCATCATAGGGTTATGGGAATATTCTTATCTTCTAGAGCCATCTAGAATATTCCCACACTTATCATCTCCTATGAGCTCAAAATTGGATAGGGAATGAGTTAAATAACCTCCTACCCTCTCATCCCTTCCTCCATGGAAACTAACTCTAAGTTTGGAAGGCCATTCAATACCCTTGTTTATGACCAAACCACCATCATTTTCCTATAAATTGAGCACTCATCTAAGTGATCAGGGACTAGGCTTTGAGAATTTGTAAGGAGACATTGTTGGTGTGAGGTTTGAGATTGTAAGAAAGTATTTTTATATTGCCAGAGTGTTGTGATTTTGATGTGATGTTGGTTGGAACGCAAGTTGGAAGAGTGGCAGTGGATCAGACTTCATTGTTGTAATTCTTCCTTATACTTAATAAACTTGTTTACACCTTTTCCCATATTCTTGTCTTTATGTATGATGATTATATGTGTAAATGATTTCCATTCCATTTGCTTATAGTAGATAGGTCTCTTGCTTTGATTGGTTTTTGTCCTCTGTTTATGATTGCAGGTACTTGTCGAGCGGATTAAGTTTGAGAAGGAGCGATCGGAGCCAAACAAAGGAGACAAAGGGAAAGAAAAAGATAACAAGTAAGTCCCTTATCTTATTTATCTTCTATACAAAAAGGTTAAGCACTTTAAATATGTTGTTGTAGGTGTAGCTACCCACCTAGGGAAATTGCGTTTACTCGTAGATGCAAAATTCCACATAACAAATTGGCAACTATAACATGGAGTAATCATCACTCTAGGTAGTTTACCTTCATCCTAGTACACCCTAGTAGACTTTAATTTCTTCCATTGATCTTGTTTCAACCTTTCTTGAAGTGTTTTTTGTTAAAAACTGTGCTTTCAAGCCCCTAGGATGGCCTCTCTAGCACCAGCACAAGTCTTGTCAAGAGACAAAGCACTGCAGAGCACCCCTGGCTTGAGGATAGTGCTATGAAGTGCATTTTCTCCCACTCAAGGCTGCGATGATCCTCCTTAGGTCAAAAAATCCCTCCTTTGACTTGATTTTTCCCAAATTTCCTTCTATTTCTGCTTGCTGAATGATCAATGATTGTTATGTCTTTGAAATCAATTTGTGTTTCCTTTGCTAGCCCTACTTTGGCCTTGATTTTTTAGTGTTTCTTAAGTGATTTCTTTATCACTATTAATTCATTATCAAAGTTAGTTTATAGTCAATTAATCTTTGTTCAAAAGAAAGTGTCATAAAAGTCTTCAATTCTTTTAAAACGGAACTATCGTAAAGTCTTCATTTTTGCAAAAAGATTAATTGATTGTATGTCTATTAGTTTTCTTTTGTTCATCACAACATTAAGGGAAATGAAAAGAAAAAATTTCATTTTGCATTGAAAGAGTTTGTGTGCTCATAGGAATAGTTTAGGGAAATTGCATTAGATGTGTTCTTTGTTCTTTGATTACAAGAATATGATTTCTTTATCCCTACTAGCTAAGTTTTTCATTGACAAAATTGAATGAAAAGGATGCTTATCATATTAGTTGCATTCTAGGAATTTCAAATACATCACATGGTGAACCTTGAAAGGAAAATTATTAATCAAGATCAACTTAAAATTAACATCAATTAACCTAATGGAGCATTGTCACCTAATGCAAAACATTTAGAGGCTCTAAGCTAGAGACGTGTTCCAGCATCGTAAAACATAGCATTTGTCACTAACTTTTCTATGATACATTCCAAGTGTGATACCTCATTCCATGTACGTGAGTATATCGTAGCTCGTCCATGTACCTTCAGGTATATAGGGTGGTGTTACAGTACGTAAAGTATAAAGGAATGCTCTCACTATGCGGTTTCACATTAGACAATGCTAATATAGATTGGGCCTCCATGTAC